>CM075873.1:2078189-2093189 GCA_038021265.1 Cyprinella venusta | reverse complement strand
CCATCTATATGAGTGTAGTTACTGATGATTATATGACTGTGCATAATTTATTGCAAGTTTTTCCTGTTTTTTTCCCCCTAACTACATTCATTTGAATAACTTCTATTATTATTTATGAGTAATATATAATTGTTAACGAGGGCTGGAAGTGAAAAGGCTTTATATTCAAATGAGCCCAATTATTTTTTTTTTCTTTTACAGGTAAAATGGACCAAAAAGAGATTTAACACACACTGAAAAGTCATGACAAGGATGCAATGTATCCTTGTCATGACTTTTCAGTGTGAGGTTTTTTGTTTTTGTTTTGTTTTTTTAACTAAGCCGTGACCAGTGGACAAGAAATGCTCATTGGGTGAGAAGAAAAGATGCAAAAGACTTGAAGAAAATGTGAAGCATTAGATGTAAAACCATCAGGAACCCATCAGTCTCCAGGCTGTATACTTGTATAAATAGTAGCTAAATAATTATTAGCTATCATGTTTTGTCTCCTGGGAATGCACATTTAGCTTGAGATGAACAAAATCTAGTGCTGCCACCTTGTGTTGACATCGTCAAACTGTATGGTTTGTAAACAAAATCTGTTGATTTGTAAATGATACTATGCATCATACATCAATTTTCCTTGCTTTTATTTTGTGATTAATTTAATTCCTTTCTGTGTAAAGCACATCCTCTAACCTGGCCTTTTTAGGGGGCTTTCCTCTCATGTTTAATTGCTTTTTACCTGACATATTTGAAAGAAAGATGCGATGATTAATGCATCCATAGCAAGGATATAATTATAAAATATGACATGATTTTAAAAGTCAACTATAACATAAATGCAATACACTTTAATTTATTTAGTGTTAATACAATTATTAAGCCTATTTGGAGAGAGATGTTTATAATGTGAAAATGTCAGTCATCGTGTGATAAAGAAATATGACTAGCCCTAAACTACCTGTTCTGGGCAGGGGTTGTCAGTGAACAGGCTGTAAAACTGTTGGCTAAGTTACAGACTGATGCTAATAATTATATGGGAATCATTCTCTAACAGCAGGCAAGTTGTCATTGTTGGTGTCAAACAAGTTGTGAATATGATATAACATTAAAAAAGGAGATCATGACTCACTCAGTGATGCTCGAAGCTCCAGTGGTTTCGTTTCCTCTCTGTGGGTAAAAGAAACTTTCGGAAAGAATCACAGATCACAATCACAAGAACAATTCCAGGATATGCTCTTTTGTCATTGGCTGTTGCGTTAAATCTTACCCAGATACAATAGTGCTCTTTACCGATTGGCTATTGTAAAGCATCTTTTTTTTTTAATTGGGCAGGCTCAAAATATAAATATATAATAATATGAAAGGTCAACACATTTCAAATAATATTCGTCTTGTTTTAAATATTTTAGATTACTCTGAGTTAGTTATTGATGATGCACTTGATTTCAGACTAAGAATAGAGAATAGAGAATAGAGTATTCAGACTATAAAATAGCATTTGATACAGTAGAGTTTGGTTAAAAAATTTACAGTTCGGTCAAAAATTTATGAAAACTGTTCAGACCCTGTATAAACACATCAATAGTAATGTATCCTTATCTAATGGGACTTTGCCACAGTTTGTCATTGAGAGAGGAGGCATCAGGCAAGGCTGCCCTATTTCTCCTTTTTGTTTCTGTTGGTTGCAGAACTTCTTAAAGAGATAGTTCACTTTGAAATTAATTTTTGGTATGTTTTATCTTACCTCAAGGGCATCCAAGATGTAGGCGTCTTTGTTTCCGCAGCATTTTCAATTTTGACATTTTTCGGTCAAACCGTTCGTGTCTGTCAGTCATATAATGGAGGTCTATGGTCACCACCTCAAAGAGCATGCACAGAGAAGTCCAAATTAAACATGATTTAATGACTCATAAATGTAAGTACACATTGATGGCATAAGACACAAAAGGAGTGGTTTGTGTGAGAAAACAAACAGTATTTATATCGTTTTTACCTTGTGTAATTACAGCCACGTCCAAGTGATCTGAATCAGTTGTCCAATAATATAAATTTCAACCTTGCACATTTTTCAAAAAACAAATTGGGGATGTAAAACCATATAGAATTATTATGGGCAAAGCAATATATCTTTGTCCATCATATATATAATATATTCGTCGTTTTTGCAATGTATAATACGTCATTTTTGGTTAAGTATTCGCGGAGATGTTAGCTGAAAACCGTCGGCCGCGCTCTGAAATGGCGCCCGCTGATCTCGGGAGAAAATCGCAAATATCTCTGCAAAAACTCAACGTATCGACGCCAAAATTTATCGAGTGGAGAACGGGCCGAGGCCTTTCGAAAGAGACAGCCCCAGCCTCGTGGGCCCCCGGTGGCCGATATTAGCCGAAAACGCTGGCTGCGCTGTAAGCGCCCGCTGATGACAACACGAGCTCGGGAGAAAATCGCAAATATCTCGGCGAAAACTCAGAGTATCAACGGCAAAATTTATCTAGCGGAGAACGGGCCGAGGCCTTTCGAAAGAGACCGACCTCAACCTAGTGGGCCCCCGGTGGCCCGAGATACAGGCCCCAAAAGCCCCCCCAGAAGCGAAAAACGCAAATATCTCGGCGAAAAGTCAACGTATCCCGGCGGAGACCGGGCTCTTTCGAATCGTCTCGCCGAACTGAACAAAACCATATGTCATTATGTCATTTTTGGTGGAGTATTCACGGAGATATTAGCCGAAAACCGTCGGCCGCGCTCTGAAATGGCGCCCGCTGATCTCGGGAGAAAATCGCAAATATCTCGGCGAAAACTCAACGTATCGAGGCCAAATTTTTATCAAGTGGAGAACGGGCCGAGTCCTTTCTAAAGAAACTGCCTCCGAGATTTCTTCATTATCAGTAAATGATAATAGATGTCATATTGATCAGTTGAAGTACGGAGTACCACAGGGCTCAGTACTAGGCTCAGAACATGACTGCAATGGAAATTCATGTGCTATATATATGATTATTTTATACACTTACATCACAGAAAAAAACAGTAAAACAGAACCTTTCTGCTTCCCCTTTTATTAAACAAACAGTCCTGTTCTTCAATTAAAGGGATACTCCACTTTTTTTGGAAATAGGCTCATTTTACCACTCCCCCAGAGTTAAACAGTCGAGTTTTACCGTTTTCGAATGCATTCAGACGATTTTCTGATATTTAGAAGAATATCAGTAATCAGACAGTTTCTGGTCTCATTGACTTCCATAGAATATTTTTTTCCTACTATGTAAGTCAATGAGACCAGAAACTGTGTGGTTACTGATATTCTTCTAAATATCAGAAAAATCAGCTGAATGCATTTGAAAATGGCGAAACTCTACTGTTTAACTCTGGGGGAGTTGTAAAATGAGCCTATTTCCAAAAAAAGAGGACTATCCCTTTAAAACATATGAGCCAATGTTGCCCATAATATCAATAATTAAATATATTCAGGATATAAGTCCAAAATATGTTTATTGCTGACAACTTTCAAGGCACAAGTATATGTTCAGACAAATCATGACTTCATTTCATTAAAGTTTGTTTCAAACACATTCAATGAAATCAGAGCTGAATATTATTACAGTTTAAAATGAAATCCTCAGTAACTTTATCAGCTTAATAAAGCATTGAAACTTAAGCAAAAATGTAAAGAACTTTAGGAGACAAACGACTCAAAAACGATGAGTGGACGCATCATGAGACGCCTCAGAAGAGGGTTTTGCTTCATCAGCTTTGGAGCTATGCTGAAACACACACACACACACACACACACACACACACACACAATGCTGAATCAACAAATAAAAAGCAATGGAAAGGCTAAATATGTAAGAACAGGCCTTTTAATGAAGTATAAAAAAAATCCCAGAATGTTACCTTGGTCTTGAAGAGCAGGTTTATGACTCCTTTGGAGCGACGGTCACTTGTGCGGTCAGACGGCAGACACACAGACACACTCTTACTGTCACGCTTGGACCGCGCTGACTCCGCCTCCTCACTCCCATTGGCTACTGACAGAGACAGACCTGAGGACAGGACGAGTGGAATGAAAAGAGCGGGAAAATGTCTTCACAATCATACAAACACACCCAGAAGTTCAGATAAGAACAGCAGAAGTGTGTGTGTGTGTGTGTGTGTGTTGTACCTGTGATAGTAGGCAGAGATCTGGAGTTGACGAGGCCGCTGCCGCTCATGTTCGGCTCCGACAGGTTTGTGTCGCTGCGAAACTCCTGCTTCTTGGAGAGCTGGAGAGATAAAGTGAAGATAATAATTACCATAATAATATTTTCAATTAAATTCACATTTATTTGTGCAGCGCTTTTCACAAATACACATCACTTCAAACAAAATGACGAGTCCACATGACAATTAGAGTGATCTGTCATCAGAGGAAACACTGTAAAAAAAATATATTGTTGGTTTAACATAAAAAAGTAAGTAACCTTGTTGCCTTAGAGAATGATTTAATCATCAGAAACTCAAAATTGTATGTTATCTGAACTAAATAAATTATTTAAGTTGATTTGACAAAAGAAAAAATGATTACTACACTGTAAAAAAAAATATTGTTGGTTTAACTTAAGAAAGTAAGTATCCTGGGTTGCCTTAAAATTTCTGATTTTTTTTTTTCAAAAAACAAAAAATAAATAAAATTTAATTTTTTTTAAAAAAAAGAAACATTTTTCAAAAAAAAGTTGATTGAACTGGAAAAAGTGAGTTAATACAACGAAGGAGATTCATTTAATCATCAGAAACTCAAAATAATAAGTTATCTCAACTAAATTAATTATTATAAAGTTGATTTGACACAAGAAAATATGTTGTGATAGCAAATCTTGAAAATATTGAAATCACAAATACACAATCACAGTTAGAGATTTTTTTTTAATTTAAACAATGTAATAATTTAATAATTAACATCAAAATCCCCATTAAATGTTAATGAAGGACCAAACCTGCAAAAATATTCAATAAATTCCTCAATTAGAGGTAAATGTGGTTTAATGTTCCTGTATTGTGTTTTAATAAATCAAATTAATATTTAGGTTAACATGCATGTGTGTATTTTAGGTGCTGTTTTGCCTTTAATAGTTCGTTATAATTGTTCCTGTTGTGTAATAAACTAATCTTTAGTGTACAAATGGTGTACATGCAGTGTAAATATGAGCTTAAAGTATTAGTAAAATGTTTTTTAGAACAACACGTCCATTATGTTAAACTATTCTACAATAATTGAATTTATTAGATTATTTATTTGTACATTTACTTTTGAATTTAATCTTGGATGTATTTACTTTTTGTGCATTCACTGCTTGTATTTGTGTGTGTGTGTGTCTCACCCGTTTGTCGAGTGTGCTGCTCCGCTCCTTCTCTTCGCTGATGAAGATCATGCTGCCACGGCCGGGCTTCTTCTTCTTCTTGGATTTCCTCAGTTTCACCTGGAACAACAGAGGGGAGGAGCATGATGATGTCACTCCTGAGAGCTCAAATCATTGGTTCTGGCGTTTTTTCTGTTTTGTGATTGGTCGAAACATGTCACAACAGTCTTCATCATCCTCACCTCCACTTCAACACCGCTCTCATCCATCACACTGATACTTCCACTGGAATGAGGGATGATGGACGGAGACAGAGGAGCACCACAGTCCATTGACAAACTACAGAGAGAGAGATAGAGAGGTTATGTTTGAAATAGAAAACTACTTTCTAAAAATATTATGTCAGACAGAAAACATTATGCATTTAAAAACAATTACAATTTAATTTAATTTAATTCAAGTATCATGTTACATTGTTTTCACATGACCTCCTCGCATGGCATATTTAATTTAGCATCATCTCAGAAATGATACAAATATTAATAAAACAAAAACTATAAATTAATAACAAATATGATTACGTTTTTTAAAATATAAATCTATAAAATTTCAAAAAACTTTTGACACTTTGCATAAAGTGAACATTTTGTGCACTATACCCATATTAATGTGTAAATTACTACTTTTTAAATTACCTCACATTTAATATAGCGTCATCTCAGAAATAAAACAAAACAATGTATTAATACAAGTATTAAAATATACATACAAAAACAAACATTAATACAATGAAATATATTTTATAATATAAAGCAAATACAAAAAAAGTTAATATAAAAATAATACGAAATAAAATAAATATTTTCCATCAAATCTAATGCAAATCTAACATTTAAACAAATAATAATAAAACAATATATAAATAACGTAAAATAAAATAATAAATAAAAATAGTTTAAACGTAAATTTTAAATATAAATATTAAAACAAATATATAAATATTTTTTTTCTATTAAAAATATTAAATGTACTGTCTTGCACACTGGAATAAATCATTTGTAGGTGTGTCTGATAAAAGTCCATTATAAACCATATAAACAAAAAAAGTTTGAGTAGTGTGTTGGATTTATACATTTCTCTATTCTAATATATAGAGATATAAAACGAAAAAAAAAATACACTTTCTATAAAAATACAGAAAATCTGAATTACCCATATTAATGGATAAACTTGTGGAAAATGGACAAACGTATTAATGGTTTAATGTTCAGAGTAAGATATTGTGTACTCTGCAATTGAGAGAGAGTGTGTGTGTGTGTGTGTGTGGTCACCTCTCTGGGTGTGTTTTAGTGGGCGTTCCACATTCAGATCCAGCCAGTGAGCAGATGGACTGTCGGACCGAGCGCAGCATCGAGCGCGGGCGAGTGGACCGTCTCTCGTCCATATCCGGCTGGACAAGAGGAACATGATCAAATACAGCCACATCAAATATCATCACTTCCTCTGAGCGACATCACTTCCTGTGTCGTCTCCTTACCAGCTCTCTTACTCCGTACTCCTTCTCCACCTTCTTCTTCAGCTGTTTGAAGCACTCCTCCATGCGCTCGTGGAAAGGTCGAAGGTCATCGGTCACTCTTTTCCCATGCAGACTGATTCCTCTGCCCAGCAACGGGATCTACGCGAGTCACACAGGTTAACGTCTGTCCTAACTAGGGATGGGCAACGATTAATCGCATCCAAAATAAAAGTTTGTGTTTACATAATATATGTGTGTGTAGTGTTTATAATTATTTTGCATATATAAATACACACACATGCATGTATATATTTAAGAAATATGTGCATGTATATATTTTATATATATTTATGCACAATTAATATTATATATAAATTTAAATATTTGATATATTAATAATAGGGCTGTCAAAACGATTAATCGCATCCAAAATAAAAGTTTGTGTTTAGATAATATATGTGGGGGCACTGTGTATAATTATTTTAGATATATAAATACGCACACATGCTTGTATATATTTAAGAAATATTTTCATGTATATTCTGTATATAGATTTATAATGCAATATTATAATATAATATAATATTTATATATAAAATATTTGTATTTATATATAATATAAATTATATATAAATTTTATATATAATTTATATTATATATAAATACAAATATTTTATATATAAATAATTTTTTTTCTTTAATATACATGCATGTGTGTTTTTTATATACACAAAATAATTATACACAGTGGGCCCACAAATATTATGTAAACTAAAACTTTTATTTCGGATCCGATTAATCGCGATTAATTGTTTTGACAGCCCTAATTTATAACAAATTTTTCATTTTTCTCATTTTATAATTATATATAAAGTATATACATGCAGATATTTCTTAAATATATACATGCATGTGTGGGTATTTATATATACAAATTAATTATACACAGCACACACACATATATTATGTAAACACAAACTTTTATTTTGGATGCGATTAATCGCGATTAATTGTTGCCCATCCCTACATGAGTTTACACAACAATGTTTCTGACCTGCCATGCGATGAGGTCTTTGAGTCTCATGAGTTTGTCTCTGTCATCAGGATGTTCGTGTGTGTATTCCTCCGTGAAGAACGCCTGTACACACACACACACACACACACACACAGAGATCAAGAACCATTCTCAGAGATTCTCTCGATCGCCTCACACACACACACCGCGTCTCTCTGACCTTCTCGTATTTGGCGAAGCCGCCCATGACGGCGGGATCCACGATGCCGTTGAGCAGCATGGAGAGGGGGTTTATGGGTAATGTGTCGTCACACTGGTACTGGTTGATCATGGTGAGGATCTTCTCATTGGTTTGTCCCATCGTCTCAAGAGCGTTCTCCAGCGGACTCACCGTCGTCTGACAGATTATTATATCTTTAGTTCAAGTAGTTCAAAAATAAACAACTGCAAGCAAATCCATCAACCACATAATAACATTATTATATAATACGATATATTATAATATAATATACAGTAATATAATGATGTGTGTCCACCACTTTTGCTATTATAGAGGAAGTGTTTGGATATGTTTGAACTGGCATACAACATTATTATTTTTTTTTTGTTGCAAAATGTGACGATATGATCACCCAGCTCTTCATATAAAGTTGGATATGTAATATAAGTACGTCCAACTTTATCGTACACTTCTGTAAAGTGATAATATATATAGCAAATCTCAACGGCTTCAATTGATTGTGCACTCTTAGAAGAAATGGTTCTATTTAGAACCAGAAATGGTTCCATCCCCCGCTTCATATATGGAACTCCAATATGGTTCTATATAGAACCATTTTTTTTTGGTAAAAGGTTCTATTGGCCAAGTACGGAACCCCAGGGTTCTATATAGAACCCAGAGGAACCCTTTTTTAAGAGTGTATAGAACCTTTTAGGGGTTTCAAATACGTAGTGCTGATAGAACCTTTTAAGGTTCTATATAGAACCTTTTCTTCTAAGAGTGATAGTCGCAAAATGTAACTATATTTTTGTCCAGCTCTAATCTGAGAAATGCAACAAAAACATGAAGATATTAAGATACTATAAACATTAACATCATGATTTTCAGTAAAACAATGCATATATAGTGTACACATACATTTGATTTTTGGACTTAATATTATATTTTTAGGGCTGTCAAAACGATTAATCGTGATTAATCGCATCCAAAATAAAAGTTTATGTTTACATAATATATGTGGGTGCACTGTGTATAATTATTACATATATAAACACACACACATGCTTGTATATATTTAAGAAATATTTTCATGTATATTCTGGTAGATAGATTTATATATAATTTATATTATATATAACTATTTTATATTTTTTTTCTTAAATATACATGCATGCATGTGTGTTTTTATATATATACAAAATAATTATACACAGTGCACCCACATATATTATGTAAACACAAACTTTTATTTTGGATGCGATTAATCGCGATTAATCGTTTTGACAGCCCTATATATTTTACAGGAGGACATTATACACAATTTCTGTATGCATACAATAAAGCAACCTCTTGAATTTATATTCTGGTAAATGCAAATTTTAACTCCTTCTTAATTATTATGAGATGTAAAAATACAAAATAAAAATGTATTTCTGAGATGAAACCCAATGTCAATGCATTAAAAATAATTACACATAGTGAGGTCATGTGACAATGTAGAAATGACTGGTTAATGTTTATTGTTGTATCCTGCAGGGTTGGGTGTAATGCGTTACTATAATTAATTACTTTCCCCCTGAAAAAGTAAAGTCAGAGATTACTCTTCATTTTTGTGTATTTAATTACAGCTACTTCTGATTAAATAAATGCATTCAATTCTGTATAGAATATAGAACAATTCTCTATAACACTAGTGGATTTATAATGCATTTATAATTTAACCTTCTCCATTTAAATAATTTGGTCAGTTCAAGAATAATGTATGCAATTTTATATTCAATATTTGGAAGTATTAAAAGAGAAGTTTCCATTTTTAATTGTTTTAATTGTTTAACTGCTCGAGGTTGATATGCACTCTTAGAAGAAAAGGTTCTATATAGAACCTTAAAAGGTCCTAACAGTTCTATGTATTTGGAACCAATAAAAAGTTCTAAACACTCTTAAAAAAAGGGTTCCTCTGGGTTCTATACAGAACCCTGGGGTTCCATACTTGGCCAGTAGAACCTTTTACCAAAAAAATGGTTCTATATAGAACCCTTTTGAAGTTCCATATATGAAGCGGGGGATGGAACCATTTCTGGTTCTAAATAGAACCATTTCTTCTAAGAGTGTGAGATTTAGAAAGTAATCAGCAATACAATGCTTTTTAGAGAGAGTAATTAGTACAGTTAGCAGCTTATAATTAATTACAGTTTTACTTTCCCAACTCTGCTGTTTTGCATACTGTTCTAAAGTAGGCAGTGTACACTGTGTGAAGTACGCCAGAGTTTGATGGACACTCACGTGGGTCATGCTAATGGCCTCAAACCAGCGCAGGATTCCTGGGAGTTTATACGCCGTTATGAACGTGGTGCGTTCGATCCACATCGACTGAAGACAAGAGACAGGACACAGAGAACAGAGTTAATGAGCCAGTGTGTGTGTGTGTGTGTGTGTGTGGGACAAAAGACTCTTCAAAGTGACCAGAAACCTTTCCAGTGGAGACTTGAGTTCAGTGTGCTTGTTGTTTTGGGGGTTTATTCCTTGTGTTCGGCTTCATAGTAAAGTAAAGTGTGCCCTAATAAGCAGAGCTTGATTTGGGGGAGTCACCTGTGCTTTACGACTATTGACAAAAATATCACGAAATAATGATGCATTATAAATTAAGTATATGTATAAATGCAAAATAAATAATTAGCCTATAAAAAATAAATAGCCAAAAATAGATAAGAAAATAATTTTTTTTTAACTTTTACTTTACCCTTTTTCTAACTCTTTGAAACTTCTTAAAGTGTCTCAAAACATACCAACTCAATTTGCTTAAATAATGACAACTGAGAAATAAGAGCAAGGGTTCAACAATGACAATTGTAAAATTGTAAAATTAAAAAGGTATAATTATTTATTATTATTGTAACAGACTTAGTTAGAGAGTACATGACAGAATCCAACAAAGCCTGTTACTATTATACCGGTCATGATGTTCTGGCACATCTTGGCCACCAGGGGGCCCCCCAATCGAGTCGAAAAATCAAAAAAAATATTTTTTTTTCATAATCTAGACTAATATAAACAAGTGACATAAAATAAGCAGCCGCTTGACAAAATCACTTTCGTTAATTTAAATAAAGCCGAAATAAAATAGATGCAAAATATCAGAAATGTTGTTTTGGCAACAAACTAAAACTGTGAATAATATATTAAAGCTAAATAGAAATATTTGAAGAAGAAAAAAACTCAAATGACAAGCAACTAAAATTAATATGAAAACTGAAAATATAAATATAAAATATAGTCTGATAAATACTATACTAGTTTATAATAATACCCAAAATAACACTGGAGAGATTTATGATGATTTTAGCCATTTGTATATGTGAAATATTGTTATTAATAAGTGAAATTAGATTTTCTTTGCCGCCTGTGTTTTTAATTCAATTTTATGCTGAAATAAATCAGTTTGCATGCCGAAAACCACAAAAATGGGGTCTTATTTCATCAGACCAAATTGCTTGTTTACATTGCTTTCTAGAGAGATCTGGCAACATTATTGAGCTTTGAAAGTGTTGAAGCATTTACACTTGCGTCCGAGTGGATTTATTCTCATTAAAACTGCGCATGAAGTGAGAATTATTAGTATGACTTTAATCTAAATACTTGCTCTATTTGAAAGTAAAAAGAGTCTGATTATTATGTTGAAGATATAGGCTTTTGATATGTAATGTGTAAATGTGCCTCTGAAAGTGTGTAATAAGTATAATTAGCTTGATGAACAATAGAGATCCTCATGTACACGTTTGTTTGGATATGTTAGGACTCACAACAAACTCATTATCAGGATCCACTTTCCCTTTCCTCACGGGTCTGGAATACTGGAATCGCTGGACATAGTTGGACTTGTAGAAACTACAGAGAGACAGAAGACATGAGGAGGAGAGTTCACACACAGATGACTGTGTAATCAGTGTGTGTGTTCAGAGAGCTGAAGACTGACTTGATGATCTGATCAGGGACGGGTTTGTTCTTCAGCCGTGGCGGGATCTCGAGGACCGGCTGGACAGTAAAACACTGGATATCTGATCCGGACCGGATAAGAACAACACACTGACCACTTATATTTAAACATATCAAAGCATTGTCTAATCATTTATATTAATATAAGTCATATAAAACATATAGATTAATGTAACATAATATTATTTAATAAAGGTAAAAAAAATTCTAAAACTAAACAAAATAAAGTTAATGAAGATAATGAAAAAAGAATAAAAAATAATTTAATATAAATGAAAAAAAATAAAAAATAATATAATATAAAACCGATGATATAATTTAATATAAAGAGCAAAAAATATAATAAAACTAAAAGATCATAATTTATGATAATTAAAAAAAGAGTTAAGATTTTTTTTAAAGGCTGAAGTCATATATTAATCTATGACCAAGACGAGAACAAGAGCAAGACCAGAGGGTATCGAGACAAAAAAAAGGCTGAGACCAAGTCAAGACCAAGTCGAGACCAGGACCGAGACCAAGACCAAGTCAAGACCAAGACCAAGAGCAGAGGGTATGGAGACCAAGAAAAGACAGAGACGAAGTCGAGATCAAGACCAAGTCAAGACCAAGACAAAGTCAAGACCGAGACCAAGACCAAGTCGAGACCAAGACCAAGTCAAGACCGAGACCAAGACCAAGTCGAGACCAAGACCAAGTCGAGACTAAGACCAAGTCAAGACCGAGACCAAGACCAAGTCAAGACCGAGACTAAGACCAAGTCAAGACTTAGACCAAGACAAAGTCGAGACCAAGACCAAGTCGAGACCGAGACCAAGACCAAGTCGAGACCAAGACCAAGTCGAGACCAAGACCAAGTCAAGACCGAGACCAAGACCAAGTCGAGACCAAGACCAAGTCGAGACCGAGACCAAGACCAAGTCGAGACCAAGACCGAGTCAAAACCAAGACCAAGTCAAGACCGAGACCAAGACCAAGTCGAGACCAAGACCAAGTCAAGACCAAGACCAAGACCAAGTCGAGACCAAGACCAAGTCAAGACTGAGACCAAGACCAAGTCGAGACCGAGACCAAGTCAAGACTGAGACCAAGACCAAGTCGAGACCAAGACCAAGTCGAGACCGAGACCAAGTCAAGACCAAGTCCAGACCGAGACCAAGTCCAGACCAAGACCAAGTCAAGACCAAGACCAAGTCAAGACCAAGTCGAGACCAAGTCGAGACAAAGACCAAGTCGAGACCAAGACCAAGTCGAGACCAAGTCGAGACCAAGACCAAGTCGAGACCAAGTCGAGACCAAGACAAAGATGAGACCGAGACCAAGACCAAGTGTGTGTTTTATGAAATATTAATACATCAAAAACTGTTCATGATGTGTGTTTTTTAAATCAAGTGATCAAAGTGCTCGTTGCCGTTACGATCGGTGGGGCAGATACGGTGTTTTCTCGTGTGTCTCTCACACACCGCACTGTCTTCACTCAATCCGGTGTGGATATCGTCAAGGAAATTGTAGTATTGTATTGTTAAATCCCCCGACCACTATGTCGGTCTGAGACAGCGAGACCTAGACAAGACCGAGACCGAGACCTGTCTCGAGACATACATCACTACTATATACGTACATATATAAGAAGCATATGCCCACAGAGTATATAAGTAAAGGATACACTGCATGTTTGAGTTTTTAATGTCGTCTCCAGGCATGGTGGTGATGTTGAGTCTCACAGCGCTGGGAAACTGACTCATCAGATGACTCTGGAAATCTTCCCTGCGCTCGTACTCCTTCCCGCGGTGAATGAAAACCTTATTCTGATCAAATTAAATACAATAAACACATCATTACATATCCGTTAGGACAGTTAGGACAGATCATAAACACACACTGACCCTGAGGAACTGAGGGAACCCGCATCCGTAATATCCCACAGCGAAGTAGTCCGGCTTGGGCCGCAGGATCTTCATAATGTTCTCGTAAAACTTGGCTTGCTGATTCTGCAACAGGAATTCATTAATGTAATAAACAAAGAGAGAAAATCCTGACGACACGGAGAGTTTAGTGTGTGTTACCAGTTTCTGTCCGAGCAGCTCGTAATCGAAGACCTCCATCTCGTACTGATCCGCCAACTCCTTACACAGCGTGATGGCCTCCTCCCACATCTGACACACACACACACGTCAACTTTCATAACGTCACACTTCAACATCCAGTCCTGAGAAGTCACTTTAAAGGGATAGTTCACCCAAAAATGATGTCAATATTGTCATGTATCGGGAAACATCCATACAACATGTGTATAGAACTTCTGAATCAATACTTTCATGGATTATAGATTGATTACTGTACTTATTTAGACTTTTTTTTAGGTAAATTTTGGTAAATTTACCAAATTTACCAAAAATATGGTAAATATGGTATTAAGGGGGTTTAAATATGGTATAAAGGGGTAGGAGTACATAAGTTTTACTTCTTCCTACTCCTTTTTGCTCATGTAAATAGAGTTTTGTTTTTTGTTTGTTTTATTTTTACTTTGTTGTTCATTTTTGTTTTGTTTTGTTTCTTTTAATTAATATTCCTCGTTTCATTGATTAATAATTGTATTTTTTATTTACATGTTCAAAATAAAGTAGGGCTGTCAAACGATTAATCGCATCCAAAATAAAAGTTTGTGTTTACATAATATATGTGGGAGTAGTGTGTATAATTATTTTCTATATATAAATACACACATATGTATGTACATATTTAAGAAAAATGTGTTCTTTTCTTAATATATGAAATATTTATATTTATACTAGGGCTGTGCAAAAGTTAATTGCGATTAATCGCATCCAAAATAAAAGCCTGTGTTTACATAATATAGTTGTGTGTGCTGTATATAATTATTTTGTATATATAAATACCTATGCATGCATGTATATATTTAAGAATTATTTGC
>CM075873.1:2023189-2073189 GCA_038021265.1 Cyprinella venusta | reverse complement strand
AGATGTCCATGTCATTCTTTCTTCAGTCGAAAAGAAATGAAGGTTTTTGATGAAAACATTCCAGGATTTTCTCCATATAATGGACTTCAATGGGGTCCAAACGGTTCAAGGTCCAAATGAGAGTTTCAGTGCAGCTTCAAAGGGCTTTAAACATTGTGCGTGACTCTCTTATTCATCAAAATGAACAAATCTTTTTTGAGTCATTAGGTTAATTCAACAAATGAAAGGACTCGAAAAATGATTCGTTCATTTTGATGAACAGGAGAGTCACGAACGCGCATCACAGAACAGGAAGGCGAGCATAAACTTTTTTATTTATTTTTTAAATGAGCGCTCGTTTCGCTAGATAAGACCCTTATTCATCGTCTGGTGTCGTTTAAAGCCCTTTGAAGCTGCACTGAAACTCTCATTTGGACCTTGAACCGTTTGGACCCCATTGAAGTCCATTATATGGAGAAAATGTTCATCAAAAACCTTCATTTCTTTTCGACTGAAGAAAGAAACACATGAACATCTTGGATGACATGGGGGTGAGTAAATTAAAATTATTATTATTTTTTTTTAAATGAATGAACTCTACTGTTCATCAAAATGAACAAATCTTTTTTCGAGTCATTTGGTTAATTCAACGAATGAAATGACTCGAAAAATTATTCGTTCATTTTGATGAACCGTAGAGTCACGAACGCGCATCACAGAACAGCAAGGCGAGCATTTGTGCTTATAAAACTTAAACTTTTTTATTTATTTTTGAAATGAGCGCCCGTAAGACCCTTATTCATCGTCTGGTGTCGTTTAAAGCCCTTTGAAGCTGCACTGATACTCTCATTTGGACCTTGAACCGTTTGGACCCCATTGAAGTCCATTATATGGAGAAAATCCAGCAATATTTAATTTCTATTCGACTGAAGAAAGAAACACGTGGACATCTTGGATGACATGGGGGTGAGTAAATTATAAATTAAAATTAAAAGTTTTTTACTCATTTAATAAAGAGAGAGACAGTCATAAGCCATGTGTTGCATTACTGGAGGTTTAATGTGTTAATCACACTGTGTGTGCCTGTTTCATTTAGAGGAATTATTTTGCCCGGATCTTTGCGGTATGAATAATTTAAAGGAGGATGAAAGTTGACAGATTCATCACAGCCAGAAAACAAATCTGACAGCTGAATACAAATTTAAAACATAAGTTCATGGCAGAATCACTTCACAATAACATTCAGAAAACACTTTATCATCTGTTTATAATAACTCTCCCTCAGCTGGGTTTGTCCTCAGGGCTGTTTTATAATCACTGCTCTCTCGAATGTGAGGTAGTTAAAGGGGTTCTGGGACATAATCCTCTGGGAAATTGATGATTTCTCTGATCTACATACAGTATGTGCATTTCAAGATATGTGAAGGACAGAAAATGGATAAGAAATATCTTTAAAAACATGTGACGGCGCAGCTGATTATCTCTAATACTCTCTCCATCACTCTCATCTCTTCCTCTCATAAAGCAGAGCTTTGATTGATACTCTTCATCTGAGTCAGTGAAGAAACTTAAGATGATAAGTAGCCTATATGTTGTTAATTTAGCCTATTATAATGTTAATTGGGTAACACTTTACTTGAAGGGGTGTGCATTAGACTAACATGACACCTTCATAATCATGACGTATGATGTGAATATGAAGGAAGTTTTATGCATGTTTGTGACACCTGTCATTCAGTATCATTCGCTCAGTTATGACATTTCTAATGCAAATTGTTATGACATTTTGACAAAAAGAATAAGCTACAGGTTTCTCTTTAGTCTTCATCCTGATGATTGTAATGTGACTCCTTTTCGCCTTCTCAAGGAATCGGTGGATGTTGTTGTGCCAAGTATTGCCTCTATTATTAACAGCAGTCTTCATAATGGGATTATTCCAACAGCCCTCGAGAAAACGTTCATTCAGCCGCTTCTTAAAAAGCATAACTTAGACCCATTTGAATTAAAGAATTACCAGCCCGTCTCAACTTCCATGCCTAGCAAAGGTTTTAGAGAAGGTGGTTTATGCACAGCTGATGTCATTTTTAAGTAAACATGAGTTCTTAGATAAATGTCAGTCCAGTTTTAGGGGAGGTTATAGTAGAGAATCTGCACTCTTGAGAGTTGTTAATAACCTTTGTTTAATCCGAGATGGAGGTAATGCTGCAGCTCTGATTTTATTGGACTTAAGTGTGGCTTTTGAAACAATAGACCATGTGATTCTCATAACAGTGTTGTAGTCGAGACCAACTCACTCGAGTCCGAGTCGAGACTGAGACCAGTGAGGGTTGATTACCTAATTTACCTTTATTTACTTAGAGAAATCCTTTTTTTTTTACTGAATTTCCCCAGAGTTTAAAAAATATGATCAGAAAGGCCACATAGTAGGTGGTGTTAAAAGTAATTTTTTTTTACAATTTGTCAGTATTAAGTGCTCTTGTCCACAGAACATCATTTCATTGTACCACTATATCCATATAACATTTCTAGTACACAACATTAGTGTACCACTCTATACTGTAAGTCCACATAACGTTTCAAGTTTCAATTTCATTATGTTCAATTGTAACATAACTTAACATTTAAGCTTAAATGCTCTTGTCCACAAAACATTGTTGTACTTTGATATACTTTAATAATATATTGAATTGAACTCGAGAGGACTCGGGAATAAGTCCGAGTCCTAAAAAAAAAAATTTCGAGTATGAGTCAATATGCACACGAGTCCATTAAAATATGGTCTCGAGACCGAGTCCGAGTACTACAACACTGTCTCATAAAGCAGTAATCCCAATTGGTTGGAATATGTGGGACAGTTTTAAAGTGGTTGAGGTTGTATCTTACTGATAGAGCATTCTCAGTGACAAGTGAAGTACGGTAACTTCGTTTCAACAACAGTGCCTCGGGGTTCTGTTATTGGCCCAATTTTATTTTCTTTGTACATGTTGACCCTGGGTTTGATTTTTTTTTTAAATATGGCATGTCTTACCATTTGTACGCCGATCATACATGAATGTATCTCCCTTTGAAATAAGGAGAGAATTGTGAATACATATTTTGGTTCGGTTAAACCTAAGTAAAACTAAAATTATGCTTTTTAGCCCTGCCAGAGGATGCTTCGATATTGCAACATATTTTGGCCAAAATATTGCCATGACCAAGTAAAAAAAAAAAAAAAAAAAAAAAAAAATTTAGGTGTTGTGTTTGACCCAGATCTGAAATTTGATAAGCAGATTAATGCAGCTCTTAAAGGGATAGTTCACCCAAAAAATGAACTTATGTGGTTACAAGAGGTAAAAACGATATAAATACTGTTTGTTTTCTCACGCAAAGCGCTCGTTTCGTGTCTTAGGCCATCAATGTGTACTTACATTTACGAGTCATTAAATCATGTTTAATTTGGACTTCTCTGTGCATGCTCTTTGAGGTGGTGACCATAGACCTCCATTATATGACTGACAGACAAGAACGGTTTGATTGAAATTGAAATACTGCGGAAACAAAGACACCGACATCTTGGATGCCCTTGAGATAAGATAAAACATACCAAAAATGTATTCCAAAGTGAACTATCCCTTTAAGATTGAGCCACTGTCATCACGCAGACTATTTTAACAATGTCTTTAATAACTTTCTGGGCCGGCCAGTTTTGATCCCTCAGAAGCCTATGGAGGAGTGATCCAGCTCTCAGATTTAATCAGAAATATCTTAATTTGTGTTTCAAAGATGAACGAAAGTCTTACAGGGTTAAACAACATGAAGGGCGAGCCATTACTGATAGCATTTTCATTTTAGGGTGAACTGTCCCTTTAAGAGTTGCTTTTTCCAGATTAGGACTATTGCAGGTTTAAAGCCTGTTCTGTTGAGAAAGGATTTAGAAAAGGTTATTAATGCCTTTGTTCTGTCCCACCTTGACTATTGCAATGTTTTGTACGTGGGGTCCTGTCAGACCACTACATCACGCTTGCAATTAGTGCCGAATGCTTTGGTCTGCAGGTGGAGTTTTAAAGTGCTTTATTATCTTATAATAAATAAGATAATGTGTGCGAGATGTTAAATTAGTGGGGGGTTTTGCAGTGAGTGGGCGGGGCTTACCAGAAGATTGACAGTGCAGCTCATGCGGTTGTTCCGACTGTCATCACTCATCACCGTACGGTAGTCAAGGAGACGCTCGAGGAGGCCGGTCACCAGGGTAACGAAGTGTTGCACCTCGGTCACCAACTGGGGGCGTCCCAGAGCACACTCTAAAAGACTGAAGCACAACGACACGGTCAGACCAGCTCTCGTGCTCCTGGCTTCAGTTTGAGTCAGAGATTCAGGAGGTTCTTATGGAGTGAAGCCAAGATTAGACAAGACCACAACATGTGTGTGTGTGTGTGTGTTTCCGTACATGCTCTGTAGCAGCTCCATGTATCTCTCGTCTCCTCCGCCTCCTTCCACTTCATGATCCAACTTCAGAATGATCTCGTTCTCAAACTGAGAGAGAGAGAGAGAGAGAGAGAGAGAGAGAGAGAGACTATTTGTCATCTATTAACAAATAGCAACACCTAGTTGTTGTAATGTCCCAACAAGACAAATCATAAACCCTAAACATGCTAAAACATAATTTATTCAAAAAATAATTTTAAAAAGTTTAAATTTAATCCTCAATTTTTTCACGTATATTTTTCAAATATTTGTAAACAATCACTTTAATCTGTTCCATATAATTTATAAATATTCAATATAAATATTTAACATTTATTTTTTTACACATTTTACCATGTTTAAATTTATTCATAAATTCATAAATATCATAAATATTTTATAGATTTTTTTTTCAAATATATTTGAACACATTTTACCATGTAAATACATTCCATAAAACTATAGAAATATTCCATAGAAATATCTTTACCAATATTTTAAACACATTTTACTATTTTTATTTTCATTCCATATAATTATAGAAATATATTTACAAATGTTTTAAAAACATTTAACTATGTTTAAATCCATTCCACAGAATTATAGAAATATATTAAAAAATATTTTAAAAACATGTTACTATCTTTAAATCCATTCCATACAATTATAGAAATATATTTACAAATATTTTAAAAACATTTTACTATCTTTAAATCCATTCCATAAAATTATAGAAATATATTTACAAATATTTTTTAAAAAAATGTACTATCTTTAAATCCATTCCATAAAATTATAGAAATATATTTACAAAAATTCTTAACACATTTTACTATCTTTAAATCCATTCCATAGAATTATAGAAATATATTTACAAATATTTTAAAAAATACTATCTTTAAATCCATTCCATAGAATTATAGAAATATATTTACAAAAATTCTAAACACATTTTACTATCTTTAAATCCATTCTATAGAATTATAGAAATATATTTACAAATATTTTAAAAACATTTTACTATATTTAAATCTATTCCATGGAATTATAGAAATATATTTACAAATATTTTAAAAACATTTAACTATGTTTAAATCCATTCCACAAAATTATAGAAATATATTTACAAATATTTTAAAAACATTTTACTATCTTTAAATCCATTCCATAGAATTATAGAAATATTCCATAGAAATATTCTTATCACATTTACAGTGTTTAAATCTATTTCACAGAAAGAAAGAAAAAAAAGAAAAAAGATTACAGATGGAGTCAGTGCCTGGCCTAGGCTAATTATAATTAACTCATCACAGCAATAATACATTCCCCAATAATAAACTCCCCACAGTGATACACATGTGTTTTGTACAGACCAAAATAAAAGCTTCATAAAAATATTAAATAATGTGTTATTTGCATGTTAAAATGTTCAGGAAGGGAGTTTAGCTTGGTTTAAGAATAAGAGAAATCAAATTGAGATCTCCGCCTTGATATATTAACTGTGTGTGTGTGTGTGTGTGTGTGTGTATACCTTTTTAAAGTGTCCGGAGTGCTGGTGTTCACACTGCATCATGTCAAAGAATATAGGGATGGTTGCTCTCCGCAGCTCTTCCTCAGGGATGAGCGTCATCTCCAGGATAGGACCCACCATCCCGGGAATGAAACAGATCTTATTCATACCTTAAAAAGTTATGAAAGTGAATTAGAATAGACTTCACATTCATAATGCATTCTTATCAGGTGTATGTGTACACACACAGTCTTACCGAGCTTATACCACATGTCTCTGATAGAGAAACCAATCAGCCTCCTCATATCCCCGTATCTGAACGAAAGAAAACAGGCAGCTTTATGCATATTTTATTGCTGCACTATAGTGGTGAGGGCCATACTTATAAAAATATTATGAATAGAGAGTGTCTGTGAGCAGTGTCCGCTGGTTTAACTGGGAGGATTCTGGTTTAAGACTCACTTGGCCAAAATCGTGGTCCTTTTGGTGGGAGAGAAATGTTGCAACTGCAAAGACTCCTGGGTAATAAACGCCACAGCCAAATGGAAGTAATTATTCCATAACTGCAAAAGAGAGAGAGAAATCATGATGAGAGATGATATCAGGGCTATTAAAGCTAATTGAATCTGATCTTGATAAAGCTCGTGTCACTCACTCACTCACTCACACACACACACACACACACACACACACACACACACACACACACACACACACACACACACACACACACTGACCTGCACTTCAAAGTTGTTGTTGTCGAGGAACTTGAGGTTCATGGTGTCGGCGTATGTGTTGATCGCTCGGAGGAACACTCTGATTGGATGAACATACCAGGGTTATTATTGTTAACTAAAACTACAATTAAAATAAATAAAATAAAATAAATTGTTTCAGCTGATTGGTTCAAATTTGAATTTATAGATTGTCTAAAATAACTTTAAAAAAAATCAATACAAACAAAAACTATAGGCATATTTAAAAATATAATAAATCATAAAAACTTTAAAAAAGAAAATATACAAATAAAAAGATTCAAAATATGAATAAAAACTATTTGATTCTTAATAAAAGTTCACAAACACAAACATTGACTGTATTAATCCACGATTTCTACACAAATTTGGATACTTAATTCACATTTCTAAAAGTCTGAACATCATTAATCAGACCATGTGTATGTATCTGTGTCCCAAATGCTCAAAATCTTTTCACTAACATCACTATCCTTCAATAATGAGTATCAACGTCTAAGTTTTTAACGTACATCTTAAATTTCACAACTCTTCATTTCTTCACAAGTTTAAATATCATTTTCAAACTGTATAAACTTCAAATGTTTTCTTTGTAAGGTGTAGTAAAAGTGTTTTTGTGCAACTTTCATAATTATTCATAATTATTTATTGCAACAATAAATAATATCAGATTTAGTATTTCAGGCATTTGTAAGCGTGTCTGTCTGTGTTCTCGCTATCTGATGATCCGCAGGGTCACAGATGAACATGAAAAACTGTGATATTGAATTCCAGGGAAATAAACTGAAGTCAATAAAACACAATATACTGCCACTGTCTGCTATTAAAAAGCACACACAAACACAGGAACAATCCATATTTTCCCTGAGCTCAGCATGTGACGTTTCTCTCTGAGTTTGCAGGTTTATTCCTCTCTAAATCTCTCTTTCTCTCGTGTCTGAAGTGTAATCAATGTTGACGTAGTGTTTGTGCTCCGGAAGATCTCTGGACTGATGGTGGCTGTTAAAGGGGTTCGTCTCAGGAACTCGAGTGTGTTGGTGTTTTCGTGTGTGTTTTTGCTCTCACCGGTTTTGCACCATGATCATGGTGACCCAGTCAGATGGATAGACATGTTTACCAATGAGATCCTTAAACAACAGAAACGTCTCCATCAGGAAGTCCTGCAAGAACAAACACAAGATGCTTAACAGCAGACAGACAGACAGACAGTTAGATAGATAGATAGATGGTTAGATAGATAGATAGATAGATAGATAGATAGATAGATAGATAGATAGATAGATAGATAGATAGATAGATAGATAGATAGATAGATAGATAGATAGATAGATAGATAGATAGATAGATAGATAGATAGATAGATAGATAGATAGATAGATAGATCAACAGACAGACAGACAAACTGATTGATTGACAGACAGGTATATAGAACAACAGGCAGATCAATAGACAGACAGACAGACAGACAGACAGACAGACAGACAGACAGACAGATAGAGAAACAGAAAGATTGATAGATTGACAGACAGATTGACAGATAGACAGACAGACAGACAGGTAGTTAGACATACAGGTATATACTGTAGAACAACAGACAGATCAATAGACAGACAGACAGACAGACAGAGCAACAGACAGATTGATAGATCGACAGACAGACAGACAGATTGATAGATCGACAAACAGACAGGTAGTTAGACAGACAGACAGGTATATAGAACAACAGACAGATCAACAGACAGACAGACAGACAGACATACAGATAGATAGATCGACAAGCAGACAGACAGACAGACAGACAGACAGACAGACAGACAGACAGACAGACAGACAGACAGACAGACAGACAGACAGACAGACAGACAGATAGATAGATAGATAGATAGATAGATAGATAGATAGATAGATAGATAGATAGATAGATAGATAGATAGATAGATAGATAGATAGATAGATAGACAGACAGACAGATAGATAGATAGATAGATAGATAGATAGATAGATAGATAGATAGATAGATAGACAGACAGACAGATAGATAGATAGATAGATAGATGGACAGATAGATGGACAGATAGATAGACAGATAGATAGACAGACAGACAGACAGACAGACAGACAGACAGACAGACAGACAGACAGATAGATAGATAGACAGATAGATGGACAGATAGATAGATAGATAGATAGATAGACAGACAGACAGACAGACAGACAGACAGACAGACGGACGGACAGACAGACAGACAGACAGACAGACAGACAGACAGATAGACGATAGATAGATAGATAGATAGACAGACAGACAGACAGACAGATAGACGATAGATAGATAGATAGACAGACAGACAGACAGACAGACAGATAGATAGATAGATGGACAGATAGATAGATAGATAGATAGACAGACAGACAGACAGACAGACAGACAGACAGACAGACAGACAGACAGACAGACAGATAGACAGACAGACAGACAGACAGATAGACGATAGATAGATAGATAGATAGACAGACAGACAGACAGACAGACAGATAGATAGATAGATGGACAGATAGATAGATAGACAGACAGACAGACAGACAGACAGACAGACAGACAGACAGACAGACAGACAGACAGACAGACAGACAGACAGATAGATAGATAGATAGATAGATAGATAGATAGATAGATAGATAGATAGATAGATAGATAGATAGATAGATAGATAGATAGACAGACTGACTTAGAACGACAGACAGACAGACAGACAGACAGACAGACAGACAGACAGACAGACAGACAGACTTACCACTAGGTCTGTGGTTCCACTGAATGTCTCGATGTAACAGGAATAGTGTTTGTCTCCCATCTGACTGAGAATCGCCGTCATACAGGCCACCACACGAGACTAGAGAGAGAGAGGAGAGAGACAGAGAAAGAGAGAACTTCAACAACAACAAACACAAAAGTCCTGAAAGTCCCGACTCTCTGATTCAGCTGATGGGACTGAAGATGAACAACATTTCAGACGATTTAGAGAATCTTTCAATCATTCAAATCGACGTCCAATTTCCCCTCCATCGTCACTCTGCATGACATCTCTCTCTCTCACACACACACACACACTCTCTCTCTGATCAGATGATAAATGATACAGGCGGAGGGGGAAAGTGATGGATGATGGATGGATGTTTGCAGACAGAGAGGTGAGACCCATCACTCAGAGACCTCACAATCCTGACTGTACTCCGCTGATAAAACGTGTGTGTGTGAATATGAATGAAATTAAGTGTGCAATTTATCCTGGTGTGAAGCAGTCTATAAATACTGGAAGACCACAGTGTCTTTAAAACAAATATACACTAGCGTTCAAGTCTCGAAAGAAGTCACTTCAGATCTTCAAG
This sequence comes from Cyprinella venusta, assembly GCA_038021265.1. Classification (NCBI taxonomy): domain Eukaryota; kingdom Metazoa; phylum Chordata; class Actinopteri; order Cypriniformes; family Leuciscidae; genus Cyprinella; species Cyprinella venusta. Next base: position 2,063,109 of record CM075873.1, on the reverse strand, counting down.
GCAGCATTTATAAAAAACAGCAATATCGTGGAATATTATTACAGTTCAAAACAGCTGTTGGTTTTAATATGTGAACTCCAGGGGCGTAGCTACATGGTGGCCAGGGGGGGCCACGGCCACCATTGGTCAAGGCTCGGCCCCCCTGCCGGCCCCCCCTCCCAACCTCACGGGCAAATAAATTTAATAATAATAAAAATTAAAAATAAAAACTCCAGTAGCGGTCTAAAAAGGAAGCTGAATGTATGCATTTTTTAATCAAGTCATTGATTTGTCACTTACGCTACAAGCCCCATATTAGCAACACGTTGAGTCACGCCCCCATCAACAGTGCGAGACATAACCATTCTGCATTCTGACAGCGCCTAATGAAGACTAGCAGCTAATCACTGATTATACCACTGTAACTAACAGGTGAGTAAGTTGGTGATACTTGAAAGCATAACATTAATTGAAATGATAAGATCATATTAGTTATCTTCTGACTCAGTTTAATGTGTAAGAATGTGTCGTCGACATAGAGTGAGTTTAGTTAAGCAGCGCCGCTGCTGTTATTTTTGCAAACTTGTATAATTATCTGGCTGGCTAGCGCTAGATAGTTAGCTTAAGTCAATTCCAATGTGTCACTTAGGGTACAAGCACTAACTGAAGCGTTCCGTTCACGACGACACGTAAAATCCGACTAATCTGGTCTATTTTTTTTTCCTTCAAACGCACGCGCTGGCGCTGCAATCACGTCTAGTGTAGCCTAGCTAATAATAATATATTACATTATTCTGCAACATTTGTAGTTGTTATTAAATTATTAAAGTGTTGTAGTAACTTAATATCACATTTTAATCATGCAGATTTTTGGAGGATAAAAAGTGAAATGGCACTCTTCATCTGATATTGATTAATTACATTTTTTAAACACCATATCTTGAATTTTGTGATCATTCACATGCATTACATTTTAGGGGTTCCAAATACGTAGCGCTTTAGAACCTTTTAAGGTTCTATATTGAACCTTTTAAGAGTGTAATTGTTACAGCAGACACAAAGCGAACAGAACATTTCAGGGTAACACTTTAGAATACGGTTCCTTCGTTAATGAATAACTAAACAAGAACCAATGAGTAACACAATATTAACAATCTACTAACTATTATTAACTAACAAGAAACTCTGATTAACAAACTAGTAAGTAATAGCGGACAGATGAAAGTGGTAGTTCACTATTAACTATAAATAACTTCTATTTTTAATACTTTTTCTAGAGAACTACTGAAAAAGTTTATTAATAATCTAGTAACTACTATTAACTACTAAAAGAAACTCTTATTAACAAATTAGTAAGTAATAGCTCACAGATGAAAGTGTTACTGAATACTTCTGTGGGAATTACTAATAATTTTAGTCATGATTTGTGCAACCGTTGTAACCTGTTGTATTATCACAAATAAATTGGATGTTGCACTTAAAATGCAATGGTTTACCTAAATAAATTATCACCTAATATGACAATTCATATTGTGTCTCTGTCATTTGCACTAAAAACATCCCTGTCTCATGTTAAGGTCCCTAACCCCTCACATAATGATGACACATTTCACTCGCACATTTATCAATTAGACATTATTAGTGTCATAAGGGAGTTCAATCCATTGTTTATGGCCTGGCGAGCCACGCGTGAGTTTTAGTAATAGTAGTTTTTGACAATCAAGTGCCACCCCAAATAAAAGACTGGCACAAGCTGGCCCCCCCAGAAATAATGTCCTGGCTACGCCCCTGGTGAACTCACCTAAATGATACTAATACTGTGTTGAGCCCCTTTCACCTTCAGAACTGCCTCAATTCTACGTGGCATTGATTCATCGAGGTGCTGAAAGCATTCTTTAGAAATGTTGGCCCATATTGATAGGATAGCATCTTGCAGTTGATGGAAATTTGTGGGACGCACATCCAGGGTCACCACATCCCAAAGATGCTCTATTGGGTTGAGATCTGGTGCCTGTGGCGGCCATTTTAGTACAGTCAACTCATTGACATGTTCAAGAAACCAATTTGGAATGATTCCAGCTTTGTGACGTTGTGCATTATCCTGCTGGAAGTAGCCATCAGAGGATGGGGACATGGTGCCCTCTTAGAAGAAAAGGTTCTATATAGAACCTCAAAAGTTTCTATCAGTGCTATGTATTTGGAACCTCTAAAAGGTTCTATACACTCTACAGGAAAAGGGTTCCTCTTGGTTCTAAATAGAACCCTGGAGTTCCATACTTGGCCAAGAGAACCTTTTACCCAAAAAAAATGGTTCTATATAGAACCATTTTGGAGTTCCATATATGAAGCGGGGGATGGAACAATTTCTGCTTCTAAATATGGGATGGAACCACTTCTAAATAGAACCATTTCTTCTAAGAGTGTGGCCATGGGCTGGACATGGTCAGAAACATTTAAGTGGCGTTTAAACGATGCCCAATTGGCACTAAAGGGCCTAAAGTGTGCCAAGAAAACATCCCCCACACCATTACACCACCACCACCAGCCTGCACAGTGGGAACAAGGCATGATGGATCCATGTTCTCATTCTGTTTACACCAAATTCTGACTCTACCATCTGAATGTCTCAGCAGAAATCGAGACTCATCAGACCAGGCAACATTTTTCCAGTCTTCAACTTTTTCCTATTTGTAGTGGAGATGAGTGGTACCCGGTGGGGTCTTCTGCTGTTGTAGCCCATCCGCCTCAAGGTTGTGCGTGTTGTGTCTTCACAAATGCTTTGCTGCATACCTCGGTTGTAACGAGTGGATATTTCAGTCAAAGTTGCTCTTCTATCAGCTTGAATCAGTCGGCCCGTTCTCCTCTGACCTCTCGCGTCAACAAGGCATTTTCGCCCACAGGACTGCCATCGCATACTGGATGTTTTTCCCTTTTCACACCATTCTTTGTAAACCCTAGAAATGGTTGTGTGTGAAAATCCCAGTAACTGAGCAGATTGTGAAATACTCAAGACACTAACAACCGTGCCACGCTCAAAATTGCTCAAATCCCCTTTCTTTCCCATTCCGACATTCAATTTGGAGTTCAGGAGATTGTCTTGACCAGGACCACACCCCTAAATGCATTGAAGCAACTGCCATGTGATTGGTTGATTAGATAATTGCATCAATGAGAAACTGTGCTCCTAATAATCCTTTAGGTGAGTGTATATCATGCCATATGCAATAGTTTGAGAGTGTAATGAAAATGATTACATCATCCGTAATGCATTATGGGATCATTATCCGCTATACTACACTAGAATACACAAGAAAAAATGACACGCTTCTCCTTTAAGACTTGTGAAAAGTGATAAATCCAGCAGACACACACAGTCTAAAGAGAAGAGTTTCAAACCATTGTGCTGAGACAGACTCAAGTGATGTTCCCAGACTCTGTTTAAAGAGCTCGGAGGCTGGAAATATGCTGATCACACACACCTCAGTTCCTTTAAACCATCCACCCGTGTGTGTGTGTGTGTGTGTGTGTGTGTGTATGGTGAGATTTCTCTGTTGTAAGTGTTATACATCTCACAGCTGTCTGTATGCAGTGTGACAAACAAGGACAGAATGACAATAAAACACACACATCAGCTCTGCTCACTAATGCACAACACACACATCACATGTGCATTCGCTGAAACGCTAAAGCCCGCTACACACTGCGATTTCAGCAATCCTATTAGATCATTATAAATCACACTGTACGACATGCATCTAATAAATTTGGGTAAGACGTGTACAGTATGTGGACTGCATGATCACATATGAAGTTAGTATAGAAGAATAAAACATCATGAAGCACACTTTGGAAATTGTGTTTTTATTTTAAAATGTGGAGTAGGGATGGGTAACGATTAATCACGATTAATCGCATCCAAAATAAAAGTTTGTGTTTACATAATGTATGTTTGTGTAGTGTGTATAATTAATTTATATATATAAATACCCACACATGCATGTATATATTTAAGAAATATGTGCATGTATATATTTTATATATATTTATTCACAATAAAAATATAAATATTTGATATATTAATAACACATTTTTCTTAAATATATACATGCATGTGTGGGTATTTATATATACAAATTAATTATACACACATGCATGCATATATTTAAGAAATATGTGCATGTATATATTTTATATATATTTATTCACAATAAAAATATAAATATTTGATATATTAATAACACATTTTTCTTAAATATATACATGCATGTGTGGGTATTTATATATACAAATTAATTATACACACATGCATGCATATATTTAAGAAATATGTGCATGTATATATTTTATATATATTTATTCACAATAAATATTATATTTAAAAATATAAATAATTGATATATTAATAACACATTTTTCTTAAATATATATGCATGTGTGGGTATTTAGATATACAAATTAATTATACACACATGCATGCATATATTTAAGAAATATGTGCATGTATATATTTTATATATATTTATTCACAATAAAAATATAAATATTTGATATATTAATAACACATTTTTCTTAAATATATACATGCATGTGTGGGTATTTAGATATACAAATTAATTATACACACTACACACACACATATTATGTAAACACAAATTTTATTTTGGATGCGATTAATCGTTGCCCATCCCTAATGTGGAGAGTCGTGGCGAGTGAAAACAGGCCGACGTGGCATGATGATTTTGCAAATGGAGCATGAGGTGATTAGTTTTAAGTTTTGATCGATACGCCATTTCATGATACACTTTTATTGGCATGTCAATGGATGTAGGACGTAACAGCACACACACTGAGATGATCACGCTGAATTTATCACACTAACAATAACCGTAGGCTGTGAAATCTCAAGGCATGGTGAATGGTGTGTGATGATGTGGGGATATTTTAATTCCAAAGGCCAAGGGAACTTTATCAGGATGCATATTATCCTGGATCCATGAAATAACTGGCTTTTAAAAATAAAAATCTGCCTGACTCTATGGGAATTTAACATAGGGGTGTCCTGACTTATGCACCCTGTATTTTAAGGAAAAACATTTATTTATTTATGATACATTATTCATTCACAAAGAAAATTGGTGTCCTTAAAGGTTGGAGTTTTCCTCATTTTTCTAATTAAGGCATTAAGATCAATATCCAAAAGATGATTTTTTATTCCTCTTTTTAGGCAACTTTAGCATGGGTGTCAAAACTTATTCACACCACTGTAAATACACACACACGCCCAAAGGCATAGAAAAGGACACCACGTTTGATGAAAATCTACAGTCAACAAAGGAACCACACACACACACAGTTATGGCAGGCAGGGCAGCGGTAGCGTTAGAGGTGTAATCTGTGTTATGTAATAAATCTAATTAAATAGAGCGGTGTCATCTATAAGGACAGATGGCTCACTCTGCCCAATGAAAATAAAACCACGCACACATGAGTCATGAATATCCCTTCATCCCGATTCCAGCGTCGCACCTGTTCAAACATCCCTGATCTTTTCTGATCCGTTTCCTATTTCTTTCGGTATTCATTGAGAAAATAATCCGTGCAGACCCCCACCGTTTCATATCTCGGCTAAAATGTTAATTTGATTTCCAGAGGCTTCTAGAGAGAATCAGGACAAAGTTTACACGACTAAAATTGCCAGAGCCAAAATTGTGTGTGTGTGTGTGTGTGTGTGTGTGTGTGTGTGTGTGGTCTGAATTAGAATTTCCAATCATTATATATATATATATATATATATATATATATATATACATATATATATATATATATATATATAAAATTTAGGGCTGTGCAAAAATTTATTGTGATTAATCGCATCCAATATAAAAGTCTGTGTTTACATAATATATTTGTGTGTGCTGTATATAATTATTTTGTATATATAAATAAACACACATGCATGTAAATATTTAAGAAATTGTGTTATTCATATATAAAATATGTATATTTATATAATATAGATTATGTATTTATATATATATATACAGAATTTAAGCGCAAATAATTCTTAAAAATATACATGCATGCATAGGTGTTTATATATACAAAATAATTATATACAGCACACACAAATATATTATGTAAACACAGACTTTTATTTTGGACGCAATTAATCGCAATTAAGTTTTGCACAGCCCTAATATAATTAACTAAAAAATTCTAATTCAACATTAAATTAGAACCAGATAATTGTAAACACTAAGATCAGAAATCAATTCAGAAGTTTACTAGAACTACAATTATAACGAAAATTGTACACTTTTAATAAAATAAATTAAAACTATATTAATTACAATAGCATAAACGATACAATCTGTAGGTCCACAATGAATTATTATTGTAAATATATGTTATATAATATAAAGTGATAAATCATGAATGATTTTGAGTGATGTTTTCATTTCTAATTTTACCTCACACTTTATATTTTATTTCCCCATTCCTGTTTACTATAATTTCGCTTGATATGCAGTATAGTTTGGGGATAGTTGGTAACACACAAATCCAGTTTTTGCCGTCTTTTGAGAGACTCAGAGAGAGATAAAAATAAAACAGATCCAGAGACACAGATCTTTGACACTCGCTCAGACTGGGACAGAATAACTGATGACAATGAAAACATAGAAATAGATGAGACCAGGAGAGACGCAAACCAGTGCAACACACACACACACACACACACACACACACACACACACCTAAACACACACCTGTGAGCATTAAGGAGTATGTTTAAAGTGTGTGTGCATGATTGCTTTGAGTATAGATAGGTGTTAGTGTGTGTGTGTGTGCACATGCATGCTTTGAGCATGTGTGTGTGTGTGTGCATGCTTTGAGTATAGGTTTGTGTGTGTGTCCATGCTTTGAGTATAGGGGTGTGCGTGCGTGCATGTGTGCGTGCATGTGTGCATGCGTGTGTGTATGCTTTGAGTATAGGTAGGTGTGTGTAGACGCATGTAGACGTGTGTGTGTGTTCTTCAGTCACTTGTCCTGGTTTTAGTTCTTCTTCCCTGCGGCTGTAACCTCATCTACATCTTTCTCATTCTTTCATTTTCCTCCTTTTATCCATCTCCCCCCCCCCCCACACACACACACCACCACAGTCTTCCCTTTCTCATTTTCATCACCCCCCCCCCCCCTCTTCTCTCTCTCTCAGTAAACTGATGTTATGAGATTCCAGCTCCACTTCAGATCAAATTAAAATGAGCTTTAGTGAGAGCAAACCACACGGCCTGCCTTCATCCTGTGTTTTAAAAGTCACACACACACACCCCTAAATCAGGACGTCACACACATCTATTGTTTTTATGTAAGCCTATGACTCAAGGGAGGTTTCGTCAGATTTAACACACCAGTGTTATTTCAGTATCAATGAGATTGTACTAATTTTCGAGATTTTACTAATAATTTGAATGTTTTTAATTTTCATATTTTTTTTTAAATTTATTTTATTTTAATTTTGTTACATTTTTTTAAAGTTAAATTTTGGTGTGTTTTTCTCATTTTGTCACTTTTTTAAGACACCTATATGTAGTTTTTATTCATTTTTATTTCATTTTTTTTAGTATATCGTTAAACTAAACAGAGGTGAGAAATGTTGCCTTGGCAACTAGCTTAAATAAAACAAGTTAAATTTTTAAAAATATTTTATTTGATAACTTTTATTTTATTTATTTTACTAATAATTTGAATGTTTTTATTTTCATATATATTTTTTTATTTTATTTTAATTTTTGTTAATTTTTTAACAAAATTTAAATTTTGTTGTGTTTTTCTCATTTTGTCACTTTTTTAATACACCTATATATAGTTTTTCATTTCAATTTAATTTTTATTTAATTTTTTCATTTTTTTAACAGAAGTGAGAAATGTTGCCTTGGCAACTAGCTTAAATAAAATAAGTTACAGTTTTAAAAAATATTTTATCTCATAACATTTAATTTATTTCAAGTGATGAAATTGAGTTAATTTTATAGTTTTAGTTTTACTTAGACGATATACTAGTGAGCTCATCCCATAGACTTCCATTGTATTTTTTTCAGTTGGTATTTATAAATATGTATTCCGTGCACATTGTGTTATTTATTTAATGTATGGCGTTTTTATTTACGTGAATCTATTAATTAGGGACAAATAAAGTGTTTTGAATTTAATTGAAAAATATTTTAAAAATAATAAAGCAGTAGATATCAAACACTGCCTTGTTTATTTAAGCAACAGTGTTTAACCAATGGAGTGAGTTGGGGGGCGGGATTATCTGTTTAACTGGCCAATGACAGGTGAGATCAGTGTCTTAGAAACTTCTTTTGGTCAAAAAGTCTGATTGGGAAGTCTGCATCTTTCCTTACAGTAAATAACACTTGCTATCTAATGCAATGACATATTAATAATAATAATCATTCATATTTTGGGGGGCTGCTCTATGCTTTTTAACCTCAGACAAGACTTTTTTTATTATTTAAGGCACTGACCTGAAAACACACACACACATTCAGCACTGCAAACACTTCTTTTTTTTCTCCCAATACCTTGAACACGTTTGTACACTTAGGTGTGTGTGTGTGTGTGTGTGGACCTATCAGCAACTAATATGACCGAGCAGGAGGGAGAAACCAGGACACGCTGCGGGATTAACACACACACACACACACACAGAGAGAGAGAGAGAGAGAGAGAGTGAGAGCGAGAGAGAGGGAGGAGATATGAGACGCTCACTTCACCAGTAGATGGAAGAAGAGACAGATGTGCTCGTGAGAGAGAGAGAGAGAGAGAGAGATCATAAACACAGACAAGAGAAAATCATAAAGACGGATATAAGAAAGAAGAAGACGGAGGAGTGTAATCTCACACGGGAATATAGGAGAAACAGAACGAGTGAACGAGAGAGAGAAGAACTGAAGAACAGTCCGTTCACCTACACAACACTCGTGTGATGAAGGTCAGTAACAGAGTAAATCATCGTCCAATCAAATATTTCAACACTGCACCTAAAATATTCAATGAAACCTTTTACTCATTGAATTCATCTGTGGGAAGTTCATCAACAAAAATGTATTTAAAAGAAGCTTATCATGGTACTTTTAACCTGTACCACGGTCATACCAGAAAAGTATCATGATACGATGCTTTCTATGACTTGTAATGCTGTGTTATTCTCTGTGCAATCAATATGGTAAACATTCAAAATAATGTAGTGTTGCAATCTTTTACTTGTGTTTGTAATCAATCATTAATAACACTGAGCGACTCTACTGTAAACACATGCTCTGTGGTCTCACTGGGATCTGTGTGTGTGTGTGTGTGTGATGTGTGTTATGCAACAACAGGTATCTAATACCCATCTGTTACAGAGACCTCTGATGAAGTGATGTGTGTGTATTTAAATACACTGTAAAAATGAATACGCTTTTTCTAATCAATAGAACTGTGGCAACAGATTACAAACAATGTCATTAATAAAAATGAACAAATTAGAATTGAGAGATAATCAAATTATTCCTTAAAAGTTAACCATTTAAAATGAGTAAAGTTTACACTCTTAGAAGAAATGGTTCTATTTAGAACCAGAAATGGTTCCATCCTCCGCTTCATATGTGGAACTCCAAAATAGTTCTAAATAGAACCATTTTTTTTTTTTTTGGTAAAAGGTTCTATTGGCCAAGTATGGAACCCCAGGGTTCTATATAGAACCCAATGGAACCTTTTTTTAAGAGTGTATAGAACCTTTTAGGGGTTTCAAATACGTAGCGCTGGAAAAAGAAAACTTTTCTTCTAAGAGTGTACACCAAAAAATTAAATAAATATATCTGAAACAAACCTAAAACAAACACCGATCACCATAATGGTGACTTAAGTGAAGTTTTTTTTAAGTTTTACTCATTTTAAATTGTTAACTTTTAAGGAATTAATTTGTTTAATTATTACTCAATTCTAATGTGTTAAATTGAATTAATAATATTGCTCGTAATCTGTTGCCACAATTTTTTTGATTAGATAAACCACATTCATATTTACAGTGTACGCGTGTAATGCTTTTAAATGTGTGTGTGTGTGTGCACGTGCTTGTGTTTTGTGTACTTTGAAAGAATTTTCAATCAAAAAATGACAAATAATTACAAAGAAGGGAGATATTTAATTAAACATGGAATTTTGAAGTTATTTAGAAAGACTGGAATATTATTTTCTAGTAAAACATCCTCCAATAATCTCTTGAATTTGAAAAATCGTTTTACAGTGGGTGTTTTGTCTAACTGTAGATGCATTGACTAGCTAATTATGCGGTGACATTGTTTCGTCTGGGAAACAAGGAATGTTGGGAGTCAAACAACATTGGACCCCATTGACTTTCAATGTGTGGCCAAATAAACAGATATGTCTCTAAATATCCTATTTAGTGCTTTGTAATAAGGAAGATGAGGAAGATTAAAAATACTCCTTAAAAATATTTTGCATTAAATCAATTTGCAATATGAATAGCTTGAGGATCTCCCTTTTGGGGACAGATTCCCAAACTAGTGTGTGTCAGGTGTGTGATTCAGGATTAGTGTGTGTCAAATCCATTTCATGCTGAAGAAATCTAAACATTCAGAAACAGTGAGACACACACACACTTAAACACATGTAAGAAAGAAAGAAGGAAAGAAAGACAGACACTCTGCACGAGATAAACACCAGACAAGGAAAGACAAGCAAACAAATAGATGGTGACAGTGAAAGAAAGAGCAGAAGAGACAAACGAGCAGAAAGACAGGAGACAGACAGGTATTTAAGAGAGACGGCGCTGACCCTCTGAATGAGGTGAATCTCCAGACGGCTGTCAAGAAGATGTCCAGCTCATATTTCATCCGCAGAATGAGAAGGAAGGAATAAGAAATGTCTGACATGAAGAAATTGAAGCCCATCTTAAAGGCCAAAAAGAGTTTTTGTTTTTTTAATTGTGACATTTTTATGAGAATTAAATACCAAGTTAAATTATATTTCCCTCAAACTCATATTACTGTAATGCACAGCAATACTAATCCAATTCACATTGTTATTTTTTTATTATTATTTTAGGCAAAATCGTTGTTTTATTAGGCACTGATCAATTTTGATATTTTGGCCTTTTTTTCTAGACTAGTGGAAATAAAACACCCATAATACACATTTATTACACTATCTATTTTTTTTTTGCATCTGTAAATGACCTTTAAAATACATTTTAAAATTGCCAAATTCAGTCAGAAATCTCCACTTTAACAGTTCTTAAACACAGTAAACATTACAGCTTTATTTCTGTCAATATATATATATATATATATATATATATATATATATATATATATATATATATATTGTTTTTATTGCGAGCCACGGCACAATGAAAACCATATTTAGCTGTTTTTTTTACTTTTTCAGATAAAATTAAATATTTAAAAGTGTGTTAAATATTTAAAAGAAATTTTTCTAAGAAAAAAAAAAAAAAAATATATATATATATATATATATATATATATACTGTATATATATATATATATATATATATATATATATATATATATATATATATATATATATATATATATATTCTTATATGTGGAGAGTTTTCATGGCATCTGTTTGTATATAGTTCAGTGAGCCTTGATTTGTATCTGGTATGTTAACTTAAAATAAAAAATATTGATCACAAAAAAAAGTCTAGGAAAATGTGTAATAAATAAATGCAGCAGTATAAAAATATATGAAATATATTTCATATAAAAATATATTAAATCAAAAGTTTGCAGCCTGTAATATACATATATAAATATGTATATATACACTTTCATTGAGCAAGGATGTATTCAATTGATCAAAACAATAAAGATATTTATAAAATACTTATATTTCTATGTAAATGCTGTTCTTTTGAACTTTAACAGAATCCATTTTTGAACCATGAAAAAAGTGAATCAGTTTCCACAAAAAAATATTAATCAGCACGACTGTTTTCAACATTGGCAATAATAATGAAAGTTTCTTGAGCATCAAATAATATTAGAGTGATTTCTGAAGACTGGAGTAATGATGCTTTGATCACAGGAATACATTACAATATATTCACATAGAAAACAGACATTTTAAATTGTATTAATATTTCACAATATTACTGTTTTTATTTTTCAAATAAATGCAGCCGTGGCGAACAGAAGACACTTAAAAACACATAAAAAAATCTGACAGACCCTAAACTTCTGAACAATTATGCCCAGACATTTAACATTTGTTATGGCAATAAAAAAACTAATAAGTATCTTCACTGAAGAAATGCGTCATTTTGTGTGATTTACACAGAGAAGAGAATAAAATGAATCAGTGAATGACTGTGTGCTTGAGAAAACCTGTGTCATCCTCCAAAAGAGGTGAAGACGGAAACATCAGCTCGTCTCTTGGGACGTTTGTGTCCTTCTGCACACAAATGCACACGCTCTCCCTTTTTTTAAAAAGCTGTTTTCTTTTTAAGCTGATAAATCTTTTAAGCTACCCAGATACTCTCACAGATGCAAACACACAGGCGTCTGATTGGTAAACACACTCGCTCCATCACATGACGAGTGAAAAATAAACACACGTTTGCATTTGAGCGCGTCTTCGTGTGTTTTTGTTGGTTTACTACAGTTTGATAAGTCAAGTATAGCCAAATGTGTGTAACCTGTGTCGTCCTGCAGCGTTTGTGCTCCAACCACCCTGAACACCCTGGTAACCACCCAAAACAACCTAGAAATACCCTAGCAACACCATGGCAACCATCACAAACACCCTGTCAACCAATCAGAACAACCTTGCAATACTTTAACAATGTTATAGTAACTCCCCGGAAACAACCCCGAAGGGTTGACAAGTGACAACCACGTAGAAAAACCTAGAAACCTCTTAACAAAGTCATAGCAACTCCTTTGCAACCACTCAGAACACCCTAGTAATGCCCTGGCAACCAACCAAAACAAGTAACCATCTAACAATGACTTATCAACTCCCTTGTAACCTCCCATAAAACCCTAGCAACACCCAGAATAACCAAGCAACCCTCTAACAATTACTTATCAACTCCCTGGAAACCCCCCCGAAGACCCTAGCAACACCTAGGTCACCACCCAGAACAAGCAACCCTCTAACAATGACTTATCAACTCCCTGTTTAACACCCTAGCAACACCTAGGTTACCACCCAGAACAAGCAACCTTCTAACAATGACTTATCAACTCCCTGGTAACCACCCAGAACACCCTAGCAACACCTAGGTAACCACCCAGAACAAGCAACCTTCTAACAATGACTTATCAACTCCCTGGTAACCACCCAGAGCACCCTAGCAACACCTAGGTCACCAGCCAGAACAACACCTAGGTCACAAGCCAGAACAAGCAACCCTCTAACATTGACTTATCAGCTCCCTGAAATCCACCCAGAACACCCTAGCAACACCTAGGTCACCACCAGAACAAGCAACCTTCCCTGGTGAACACCCTAGCAACACCTAGGTTACCACCCAGAACAAGCAACCTTCTAACAATGACTTATCAACTCCCTGGTAACCACCCAGGACACCCTAGCAACACCTAGGTAACCACCCAGAACAAGCAACCCTCTAACAATGACTTATCAACTCCCTGGTGAACACCCTAGCAACACCTAGGTCACCAGCCAGAACAAGCAACCCTCTAACAATGACTTATCTGCTCCCTGAAAACCACCCAGAACACCCTAGCAACACCCAGGTCACCACCCAGAACACCCTAGCAACACCCAGAACAAGCAACCCTCTAACAATGACTTATCAACTCCCTGGTAACCACACAGAACACCCTAGCAACACCTAGGTCACCAGCCAGAACAAGCAACCTTCTAACAATGACTTATCAACTCCCTGGTAACCACCCAGAACAACCAAGCAACCCTCTTAACACCAGCCTAGTAACTCCCTGCCAACCACCCAGTACACAGCAGAAACCACATTAAAATATGCTAAAAGTATTACTATAATAATGTGGTTCTTTTAAATATATAAAAGGGAGCTTCAACAATACAATACAGCAAGCTCCTGTGAAGAATACTGTGGGATTGCCATGACACGATGCTATGATATGATACGAAACCTGATATGATGTTTAAGAAAACACATTGTTATATTGTACATTTGGGTGTTTTTATTTAGTGTTTAGTGTAGTATATGCCAGTGTGCATTGAGAAAAATCCCAGTGAGAGCCATTACACACTCACACTCACACACACTATATGCAGTTGTGTGTGCTGTATATAATATTTCCACTGTTCTTCCATTAGGTTTCAGTGTGTGTGAGAGAGAGTTATCTGTGTAATATAGCTCCTGGCGTCTTTCTCTCTCAGTGTGTCTCAGAGGTGCTGTACACTCTGACTGGTTAATATTGTATATATCACGGCCCTAAACACACTCGCGTGTTTCTCTCTCTTTGTAAAATCTCCCAGAGCTTTGTTCAGTTTCATGCTCCTTATAACCTGAAGTTCGAATTACATCATCCCAAAGCCTGAACCTTTAAGGAGATAAAGAGTATATTTGATGTAATTGTTGTTATTAGAGTATTGGAAAACGAGGCAGATTTCTCCAAATCTCATTAGATCCCAGTGAAAGCAGTTAAAGGCTCCAGATAATGAACAGACTGTCTGCTGCGATTCACGGACTTCTGCAAAACACATTTTCATCCACTCGACTCACTCTGTATGTTCATCCTGGCTGCTGTTTGTCGTTTTGATTCATTTCTGTGGTCCGAAACGAACACCTGAAAGCCAATTACTAATAAAAAATCCCTTTTTTTGAGTAAATATATGAAATGATCAAACTAGCTGAGAGTTCACTGAAGCAATGTATAAGAACATCATCCATTTACAGTAGCGAGAGCTCAACACCTTTCTCGACTTTACTATACTACTAACTTGACATTTGAATTACAGTAAATGCAAATTTTAACTTTCTTGGTTTAAGTGTATGCATTTTAACTAGAAAAGTTTTTGAAAAGTTCAAAAAGCCGTGAAATTTGATGATTTAGAAAGAATAATTTAATAGAGAGAGCGGTTTAATCTAACAATGACTTATCAGCTCCCTGAAAACCAACCAGAGCACCCTAGCAACACCTAGGTCACCACCGAGAACAAGCAACCCTCTAATAATGACTCATCAACTCCCTGGTAACCACCCATAACTCCCTAGCAACTCCCAGGTAACCACCCAGTACAAGCAAGCCTCTATAATGACTTATCAACTCCCTGGTAACCACCCATAACACCCTAGCAACTACCTGGTAACCACCCAGAACACCCTAGCAACACCTAGGTCACCAACGAGAATAAGCAACCCTCTAATAATGACTTATCAACTCCCTGGTAACCACCCATAACTCCCTAGCAACTCCCAGGTAACCACTCAGAACAAGCAAGCCTCTATAATGACTTATCAACTCCCTGGTAACCACCCATAACACCCTAGCAACGCCCTGGTAACCATCCAGAACACCCTAGCAAAACCCAGGTCACCACCCAGAACAAGCAACCCTCTAATAATGACTTATCAACTCCCTGGTAACCACCCATAACACCCTAGCAACTACCTGGTAACCACCCAGGACACCCTAGCAACACCCAGGTCACCACCCAGAACAAGCAACCGTCTAATAATGACTTATCAACTCCCTGGTAACCACCCATAACACCCTAGCAACGCCCTGGTCACCACCCAGAACACCCTAGCAACACCCAGGTCACCACCTAGAACAAGCAACCGTCTAATAATGACTTATCAACTCCCTGGTAACCACCCATAACACCCTAGCAACGCCCTGGTCACCACCCAGAACACCCTAGCAACACCCAGGTCACCACCTAGAACAAGCAACCGTCTAATAATGACTTATCAACTCCCTGGTAACCATCCATAACACCCTAGCAACTCTCTGTTAACCACCCAGAACACCCTAGCAACACCCAGGTCACCACCTAGAACAAGCAACCGTCTAATAATGACTTATCAACTCCCTGGTAACCACCCATAACACCCTAGCAACTACCTGGTAACCACCCAGGACACCCTAGCAACACCCAGGTCACCACCCAGAACAAGCAACCGTCTAATAATGACTTATCAACTCCCTGGTAACCACCCATAACACCCTAGCAACGCCCTGGTCACCACCCAGAACACCCTAGCAACACCCAGGTCACCACCCAGAACAAGCAACCATCTAATAATGACTTATTAACTCCCTGGTAACCACCCATAACACCCTAGCAACGCCCTGGTCACCACCCAGAACACCCTAGCAACACCCAGGTCACCACCTAGAACAAGCAACCGTCTAATAATGACTTATCAACTCCCTGGTAACCATCCATAACACCCTAGCAACTCTCTGTTAACCACCCAGAACACCCTAGCAACACCCAGGTCACCAAGAACAAGCAAATTATAACTTTCTTTGTTTAAGTACATGCATTTTAACTAGAGAAGTTTTTAAAAAGTTCAAAAAGCCGTGAAATTTGATGATTTAGAAAGAATAATTTAATAGAGAGAGGGGTAGAACAAACGATGGATGGATGAAAAGCACTCCTTTTCCATATATATAATGCATCGTCATAATGCATGTAAATCGCTGAATTACAATTCAATAAATTCCCAATTCAACTTCCTAATGCAAAACACAATGCAAAATATAGTTTTATGGTTTTTGGTCAGTGTGTGTGTGTGTGTGTGAATGTGTTTTCAGGACGGTGGTGACGGGACGCTGCAACTGCGGCTCCTGAATATCGATCACCGTACACAGAGATGCCAGAGTCTATTAGATAAGGGGTGTGTGTGTGTGTGTGTGTGTGAGAATGATGACACAACAGAGGCTCAGAAAGACAAAATCAAAGTCAGGAGTAACGGAGTGTGAAAGAGAAGAGAGAGGAGGAGTACAGGGCTCGACCGGAGCTGATGAAGAGATCAACAGAGACTCTTAGTGTGTGTGTGTGTTGGAGAATGGAGGGATGAAATTGGAACATCTAAGTGTGTGCTGCTGAACCGCGAAGATCAACAAGAGAGCTCAAGAGTAATACTGAGAGAGAGCGAGAGAGATATTGTGTGTGTGTGTGTGTGTGTGTGTAAAGACAAGGTGCCCTTACAGAAAAGCACTGTTGCAAAACCACAGTAATGTATCAGACAATATATACTCTCTAAAAACATACACTAGTATGGAGTAATTATTTTTTTTATGAAACATTTTTACACTTGAGAACATTGAGTAAATCTTAAATTTGGTGAAACGCTTCAGGAACAAGAACAAATGTGGGCGGGGCTTGATTTTGTCTGTGGGGAACTGATTAGATGGTGGTGTTTTGCTATTGGCTGATCTCATGTGAGTGACAGGTTGCTCCGCCCACATCATCAGAGAAGATAAGAGACGCTGCGAGAGGAAGATATTCTGATTCAAGATTATAAGCCACATAAAAAAAATAATAATGATGTGCATTGATAAATCATTTATAATAAATACTGAAATATTAATCACTCGCAAAATACAACTATTTCAACATTTCTGCTTTTAACACTTAGTAAAGCATGCAGGGAAAATCAGATTTCCTTTTTATTTTGTGTCCAACTTACTAAATTTCTTAAGTTGTATGATCAAAATAATTTCTTAAAACTTTTAAGAATATTAAAACAAAATGTATGATTTATTAGTCTAATACTAATTGCTTTTTGTTTGTTTAACTTTTGTTAAAAAACTAAGAATTATGTACATTTTAAACACAAATAACTGTAGGATTGTCCAATTCAGTAATATTCACATTTTATTAAGGCACCATAGTTATTTATTATCGTGATATTTACAAACCCAGCATGGAATCATTGTAATGCTTAAATGTTATGATATTTAACGTTGTATGATATTACAATGTTTTTTGTTTATATTTAATAGCTAGGGCTGTCAAACGATTAATCGTCATTAATCGCATCGAAAATAAAAGTTTGTGTTTACATAATATATGTGGGTGCACTGTGTATAATTATTTTATATATATATATATATATATATATATATATATATATATACAATATATATTTAAGAAATATTTTCATGTATATACTGTATATAGATTTATATATAATTTATATTATGTATCAATATAAATATTTGATATTTAAATAATATTTTTTTCTTAAATATACATGCATGTGTGTGTTTTATATATATACAAAATAATTATACACAGTGCACCCACATATATTATGTAAACACAAACTTTTATTTTGGATGCGATTAATCGCGATTAATCATTTGACAGCCCTATTAAATATAAACCAAAAACATTGCAATATCATAGTGTAACTAATGCTATACGGAAAAATGAGTTTGTTGTTGTTAATAAATGCGAAAAACACACAGTGTATCCCCACAGTACTGTCAGCTGATCCATTTCAAGGTCAAAGTGCGTCAAATCCACCAGATCCATGAATCTAAATTCTTCTAAACACACCACAGAGCAAACAGCCGTCCTGAAACACACACTCAGACACACACACACATGAAAGACGAGAGGAAGGGATTTGGGCTCGGATGTCTTTTCCAGTTTGTTCAAATTAAAATAATCCTAATGAACGTAACCGCCGGGTGTTCAGAAGAACTGCAAATATTCAGTCAAATATTCCACACTCTCCTAATTGAACACACACACACACACAGACAACTTGTTCCTCATTAGGCCCGTACGCCCGTTGTGTGTGTACATGGAATAAGTGAGTAGTGTTGTATGATAATGTAAATCTGTTAGAGGCTAATGGGGGTCATTAGCATTTTCGAACAACAATATCACACACACATACACTAACACGTACACAAACAAGTATACTAACACACACACACACACACACAGTGTTTGGGTCAGAGGACACAGGCAGCTTTGAGTCCGTCTCATAAAAGAAAAGAAGCTTAACAGAAAACAAGATATGAACTACAAGACACAGTGAGCTTATCAAAGAGCAGAAGAAGAGAGGGAGAACACACACTCCCATCTTCACGGGAACACACTTAAGAGGAGGAGGAGATTACAGAGGAATAAAGTGATAATAATAGGCCCTTCAGGAAGAGAAGCAGAGAGACTTTAATCAGCTGGATGTGACATATGGGGGATTTCGTTAACCCTCATTAATATTCGTAATAGTTGTGTTGGGGTTATTGGAGTCTCTGAACAGAAGACGGACGTGAACTTTAAGAGCGTCTCTTTGGTTTCTCCACTTGAATAGCATTCTCAATTACACACACACACACACACACACACACACACAGTGCTGGGGAGAAATTTACAAAAAAAAAATTCAGAAATTTAGCGGTTTACAAAAAAGATCGGATTTTCAAGCAATATCAAGCATTGTAACAATCTATTTGTCCAATGTTTGCACACACAGGTCTAGAGTCAGGTGAACTGAACATATTATTTTCAAATGTATAAACTAGGGCTGGGAAACGATTAATCGCATCCAAAATAAAAGTTTGTGTTTACATGATATATGTGTGTGTAGTGTGTATAATTATTTTGTGTATATAAATACACACACATGCATGTAAACATTTAAGAAATATTTGCATGTATATACTTTATATATATTTTAGGGCTGTGCAAAAGTTAATTGCGATTAATCGCATCCAAAATAAAAGTCTGTGTTTACATAATATATTTGTGTGTGCTGTATATAGTTATTTTGTATATATAAATACACACACATGCATGTATATGTTTAAGAAAATGTGTTATTCCTATATAAAATATTTATATTTATTTATTATATTTATATAATATAGATTGTGTATTTATTTATATATATATATATATATATATATATATATATATACAGAATTTAAGCGCAAATAATTCTTAAATATATACATGCATGCATAGGTATTTATATATACAATATAATTATATACAGCACACACAAATATATTATGTAAACACAGACTTTTATTTTGGATGCGATTAATGACAATTAACTTTTGCACAGCCCTAATATATTTATACAAAATTAATATTATACATACATATAAATATTTGATATATTAATAACACAATTTTCTTAAATATATATATATACATGCATGTGTGTGTATTTATATAAAATAATTATACACTCTCACACACATATATTATGTAAACACAAACTTTTATTTTGGATGCGATTAATCGCGATTTAAATAAATGCAAATGATTAATTTTTTAATGCATTACTAATTAAAATAAATCTATAATTATGAAATGCATAAATTCATGAACTATAAGAATCATTAAATGGATCATTAATTGATTAGTAGCCCTCAAACTGTATTCACTTTATAGCCCTTAATCCTGTAATTGTGGACAAATGTGGGCACAGAGGACTCAGGTGTGATCCTAATTTTTATTTATTAGAAATGTAATATCACTGTCTTCGATAAAGTTTAGTCTATCCATTTATGGTGTTTTCTTTTATTTTGGGGGTATTTTTGAATTTATTTACTTCAAAAAGTACCATATTTTCTATGTAAATTATGCTTATTTTTATGGGGTTTTTTAACTACATTAAAATATCATTCCAATAAGTTCTTAGAGCTAAAACCTAAAGATGAAGTGACTTTGCTGTTATTTTGGCTTATTTTAGATTTCTCTAAATTACAGTTTTTCCCATTCATTTCTATGGGTGCCCATTTTTGACCCAAATACAGTTTTTTTCACCCACTTAACTTTGTAGAATCGAGTAAAAAAAAAATGTGTGTTCAAGAGGCAAACTTAGTAAAAGTAGCCAAGTCTTGTACCGCTCAGATCAAGGGAAGTATTTTTTAAAAATAAATCAAAACTATACTATTTTGCCCACATTTGTCCAGAATACGGTTTAGCATTCGTTTATTTATTTCTTGATTTTTAATTTCGCCGGTTTCATCCTCCATAAATGCAAAGTGCAATTTGCATCGCAAAGCTTGATTCATTTTAGTGGAATCAATTAACTGATCTACTTTTCAATACAAAATAGTTGTTTTAAACTCAAATATACACATTGCATTTGCTGTTTATAATCTGTTTTAATACAGTCAAAAGAGTAATATTTCACTTATGTTGCACTAGCCAATATGACACTAAAACAACAGCTCAATTTTCCTTTACCATTGCAAAAAAAATGATTCACATTTAGCATGATTTATTTATTTTGTGAGCAAAAACTAACTAACACTGAGATAAAGCGAACAGTGCTATAGTTTACTCGATTTCTCGAAATCTGTTTGCCGAGCTACACTATGTCTCATCCGTGTAAAACTTTTTAATGAGAGTAAAACTGCTGAGTGCACCAACCCAACAGAGATGCTCGTTGTTTTTGTGAGATAAGTACTACCCAGAATAAAAAATGGTCTCATTAAATCGTTTATTTTTGTCACGATGTCTTTTACACACGTATTCTTTTTCTTCAAACAGGAAAACGAGACAAAAGCAGGCACTGGATTCGCAGGAAGATTGCTGACCAGGATCTGATCTGAGAACAGCCTCTTGACCAATGCGAACACCGTGGAATAGTATTTCCCGAAAACACGCAGTGGAATAATAACCTTCGTTTTAGATGGTATGCTTAGAAACGAAGGCCACACCCCCTTCGGCCCGTCCTCAGGGGGCTGAGCCAATCAGCAGAGGTCATGGGCCGACGGGCGGCTGACGCGTCCAATGCGGTGCCGGCGCTGGAAGTGCCTCTCGCTGGTGGGCGGGGCATGCTGTCTCAGAAATGGGGTCCTCTGTGCAGCGTTGGCGTCCAAACGTCGCCGGGCCTTCGTTCGCTTCCGTCACTAAAGCGAAGGACGCAAACGGTCAATGGACCGACCGCAGAAACCATGTCACTGGACCGGATGAGGCGTTGTGAGGTCAACGGGAGGCATGTCGTCAAAGCGGCGTCCAGGAACGGACCGGACCAGGAGAGCGAGGTGTACTGTCAAATCAAAGTCACTCCGAACCAATCAGGGCTGAGAGGGAGTTTAAAACGAACCCCTCGGTACGTTAACGGCAGTGTGGTTGCGCCCGAGGTGGTGGGCGGAGTTTGTAGTGAGGGGGCGGAGTCAGAAGAAGCGAGGCGGCAGAGTCAAACAATGACACGTGATTGTAGGCGGGGTCAATCGCTGAGAGGGGAGTCGTCCAGGCCGTCGGCGCACTGCGGAAACGTCGGCTCGTACGCCACGCCCCCTCGACCGTGCCGGATGATGACATCATCGCCCAAACTGTGCATGACCTGTGGGCGGAGACAGTCTCAAGCCCCGCCCTGCATGGCGGCCGCGTGTCGCAAACGAGCCGCGAGTCAGGTCCAAGCGAGCGTGACGCAGAAACGAAACTCCACGGTGGCACAACCAACGTACGCGCAAATTCCTAATCACACGACGGACGACACCCCCTCACAACACGACAAAAAAGACACCGAGGGATCGACGCAGTCCGAAAAGCCTAAAAACGACTCGGCGACGCACAAAACGCAACACACACAAACGACTAAAACTGAATCGCAGAAAACTAAGGACAAGTGCGCGACCAAGCAAACGCCCGTATCCGCCACGTCTAAACCGATTGGCTGTGAGCCAAAAGCCACGCCCACTCTTCCACCCAAGAAGGGCTCACAGGTGCAGGTCAAATCTAAACCGGCACCTCCAGAGCTTCTGATTGGCTCACGGGCGGAGCCTAAAGCGCAAGCCCCGCCCCCTCCCTCAGAACCTAAACCCGAGACATTAACGGACTCTAAGGACACCAAAGCACCTCGAAAAGACGAGATCCCACAATGCAACGGTGCGCCCGGCGTTCTACACGGACTCCTGCATAACGTGGAGGAAAGCCTGCTGTATAATCAGGAGAAAATCAAAGTTCTTCTCAATGTCATCCAGGATCTGGAGAGGAACAAGGCACTGAGTGAAGGGTGAGTGAGAGCGAGAGATTAAGGCTCTGGAGTTCATGAAAGCGTGTTTGATTTGTGATCCTACACTTCCATCATCCCATAACTCCCCTGGTAACTGATGTGGCCTGAGGCAACACCTCGGGAATCTCGATCATCAGAGGAACCGCTCACAAACTCTCTCTCTCTCTCTCATATATATATCTGATGTCTTATTTTCTGTCACATCTTCACCGCTTTACCATTTACACTCTCTTAATCTATTAAAGGTTTCTCTCCTATTTTATCCTACACACACACAGCTCCGATTGAAAGCTCAGATGTGTCAGAATCGATCAGGAAAAGTGACTGTGTTGTATGTTTTAAAGTGTCCATATTCATTACATATTCAAGGACATTCAATAGAGGTCTTTATTCCTGTGGGCTTCCAGCTAGCCTTGATTTTATTTGTTGTGACGCAGGGGTAAATTTCTGAGTTGCAGAAAAACTACAACTCAGTAGAGTAGAGTACGCAGTCTTGATTTCATATATATATATATTTAAAGGAGTAGTTCACTTTTAAAAAAAACTTTTGCTGATAATTTACTCACCCCCATGTCATCCGAGATGTCCACGTCTTTCTTTCTTCAGTTGAAAAGAAATGAAGGTTTTTGATGAAAACATTCCAGGATTTTTCTCCATATAATGGACTTCAATGGGGTCCAAACGGTTCAAGGTCCAAATGAGAGTTTCAGTGCAGCTTCAAAGGGCTTTAAACGATTACAGACGATGAATAAGGGTCTTATCAAGCGAAACGATCGGTCATTTAATACATAAATAAAAAAGTTTAGGTTTTATAAGCGCAAATGCTCGCCTTGCTCTGTTTCTGTGACTCTCCTGTTCGAACTCATTCATCAAAATAAATGAATCTTTTTTCGAAAAAAGAACAAAATGAACGAAATGACTCGATAAAAGATTTGTTCATTTCGCTAGATAAGACCCTCGAACTCGTTCATCAAAATGAACAAATCTTTTTTCGAGTCATTTCGTTCATTATACGAACAAAATGTCTCGAAAAAAGATTCGTTCATTTTGATCAATGAGTTGAACGAACAGGAGAGTCACACAGAACAGAGCAAGGCGAGCATTTGAGCTTATAAAACTTAAACTTTTTTATTTATTTTTTAAATGGGCGATGGTTTCGCTAGATAAGACCCTTATTCATCGTCTGGTGTCGTTTAAAGCCCTTTGAAGCTGCACTGAAACTCTCATTTGGACCTTGAACCGTTTGGACCCCATTGAAGTCCATTATATGGAGAAAAATCCTGGAATGTTTTCATCAAAAACCTTCATTTCTTTTCAAATGAAGAAATAAAGACATGGACATCTTGGATGACACGAGGGTGAGTGATTTATCAGCAATTTTTTTTAAACTGAACTACTCCTTTAAGCAAGATGGAAAAGACCTCTAATTCAATGTTCTGTGAGTGTGAATCACATGCTCCAAGCGTCTGTGTGTGTGTGTGTGTTCAGACTGTCTTGTTTTTTCAGGCGTTGTTCATACAGAACTGGTCAGGACATCAACAACTGCTCAACCTGCCAGAAAACAGCCTGCATTATATACAGGTAAACACAGCCCGCGTATGTCCATCATCTCGTAATTTAGTGTTTTATGATCATTTCCTCCCTGTCCGTCCATTACAATTACACAGGCTGATTTCGCTTCTGTACTATATTTACAGGACCTCTGTTGTGATTGGCTACTCTTCACATTAACAATTCGAAGTGACGCAATGTTCAAACATGAAAGCACATTCGTCGCATGACTTTTACAACATTAAAGCAGTTCACACGTCAAAGAATCAAATCGTTTTTAATTTTGTGACTTAATTTTTGCTATAAAGTTGGTTAGACGCTGAGAAAAACTTTCAGCATTGCTCAACACTACATCATTCCTGAATAGACGCATGGGTCTATTATTAACTTGCAGAGTCATGTTAAAAATGCAGTGCTAAAGAGACGCAAGGCCATCCGTCTGATGCATATGCACACACTCAGATCAACAATTAAAACATGAGCCTTGAATTTGCTAAAGTTTTCTGATGTGAGTGTCCTTGTAAATCCTGACATAAAAATATAGGCAGGAAAAAAATAACTTTTTGAAATGGAGCTGTTTATTGAACCCTAAAATTAAAAATCTTAAAAAAGGTTTGCATGTTGTTGTTTTTTTTTTTTTTTGGATGATCATATTTCATAAGTCCGTTTTGTAACATGTGTGGGCTTTTCTGGTTCATAGAGTATGTTATAAGAGAATATGAACTGGAGTAGTGAAAAAAACCCAACGTGAATAAAATTATACAATTTGGTGCAGAATCTGATATTGCTAAAAGGAAAGATACAATTATGATGTTTGTTATGTAAATCAATGCAATCTTCTTAAGCGTATAGCAGATGCTTACATAAAATGCTTATGAATATCAGTCTTCGCTCTATATATCTCAATAATATCTTAGTAAGATATTTAAACGCTTAGTTTTATGATCAAAGCTCTGTAGTTTTAAAACATATAATCTAATGCAATACAGTTATGATTGAGAGATGAACCTGATATTTGAAACTCCCATTTTAACATGATTTCTAAAAAAAAAAAAAATTAAAAAAGAAGTATGATTATCAAGTTAAATCATCTTGATATATCACTAACAATATACTACAAGTTATTCATTTACTTTATAAAAATCTATATTTCACAGGAAAAATTTGTAAAAAAGCCTTTTAACTTGCTAAAAAAGTATAAACTATCAAGCAGACAACAGAAGGCATTACAAAAGTGTGATGCCTTGGAAAAGTGCTTATTAAATAATGACACAGTAGGTTTTACAGGGTTAAAACTCTCAAACAAAAAAAAAAAAAATCCCATGACCCATTTAAAATATTATAAATTGTGCACAGAGCCAGATCTGAGTTATGTGTCATCTCGGGGGCAGGAGCAGACAGAGATGCACCAGGAGACCATGAGGATGATTTAATAGTTGCATCAATATCCTACAGCAGATCAAAACATCCGACGGACACCAGAAACACATCGTGTCCTAATTAGTGCGGCTCGCTAAATCAAACATTACTATTACTATTTATCATAGTTAGGGGTGCAGTTTCTTCCAAAAAAGTACAAATCTTTAAATAGTTAAATATATGTGTGTAGGTGTGTGATGTGCGTATTAAAGTCTGATGGTTTGAACGTTTGTTATAATCGAGTGACAGAAAGCTCAACCGTAATGAAGCCCTGTGAGATAGAAACACACACACATGCGCACACAAACACACACACACACACACACACACACACACACACACACACACACACACACACACACGTATCATAAAGCCAGAAAAAACTTTAAACCTGGAGATATCCCTCCTGTGTCACAAACACACAGGCCGTGTATGAAATTCCCTCGGCTCTTTTATCTCCCTTCCTCTTTTTTCCTGTTGGGATAAACAGGATCATTATTCCCGCACTATGAAGAACTAATCGCACACTAATGCATGTTTCCAGCACTCACACTGCGGTAAAGCCTCGGGAATCAATTAAGAGAGATGGATTTCCTATTGAAGTGTAATCTCATGACAATACGGCATGAGAAAAGCCAAGACACACACACACACACACACACACACACTATTGGTGCTTTGTCTACATTGCATCCTGACTGATATGGAGCGCCCTACATAGGTAGCAACTGTAACTTAGCACAGTGAACTTGATAAAAGTTCTTTAAATCATTCATTCATTCATTGAGTAATTATTTCATGAGTGCATGCATGTATTCATTTGTTCATGCATTCATTCACTTGTTGTTCACACATGCATTAATTCATTTTTTTATGCATTCACTCATTACTGTTTGCCTTCATTTATTCATTCTCTCATTTATGCATATGTTCATTCTTTCATTCATTTATGCATGTATTTGTTAATGCATTCATTCATTCATTCATGCATTAATTTGTTCATGCATTCACTCATTTCTCTCTGCATTCATTTATTCATTCTCTCATTTATGCATATGTTCATTCTTCCATTCGTTTATGCACGTTTTTGTTTGTGCATTAATTCATTTATGCATGTATTTGTTAATGCATTCATTCATGCATGCATTAATTTGTTCATGCATTCACTCATTTATCTTCGAATTCATTTATTCATTCTCTCATTTATGCATATGTTAATTCTTTCATTCGTGTATGCATGTGTTTGTTCGTGCATTAATTCATTTATGTATGTATTTGTTAATGCATTGATTCATTCATTCATTCATGCATTAATTTGTTCATGCATTCACTCATTTATCTTCGAATTCATTTATTCATTCTCTCATTTATGCGTATGTTCATTCTTTCATTCGTTTATGCATGTGTTTGTGCATTAATTCATTTATGCATGTATTTGTTAATGCATTCATTCATTCATTCTCTTGTTGTTCACACATGCATTCATTCCTGAATGCATTAATTTCTTCATGCATTCACTCATTACTCTGTCCATTCATTTATTCATTCTCTCATTTATGCATTTACTTGTTCATTCTTTCATTCATTAATTTGTTTATGCATGTGTTTTCGTGCATTAATTCATTAATGCATGTATTCGTATATGCATCGATTTATTAATTAATTCATGCATTCATTCGTTAATTAATTTAACATTTATCCCACAAGGAGAAACTATAGATTTGCGGCGAAGGTGTCAGACACAAAACTAACAAATTTACAATAAAATCACTCGACAATAACATGCAAAGTCAGTTCACTCATTGGCCAATCCCTATTTATTATCAGCTGCTATCGGTCTCCGTGCGGACAAGCTGATGTCCAAAACTGTGAAATTATGCTTCAATAACGTTCAAATGATCACTAAAGTCTGGCAACAATAGTAAAGTTTAGCTTTTTCAAGTCTTTGTCCATCAGTGCTTATTTTCCCAGAATAGAAAGACTGTATATGTTGAATGTGTATATCTGCTAAAAGTAAACTTGTGTCAACTTTTAAGAGTACACTAGCATAGAGATGAGCTCAAAGGCTAATAGAATCAAAAAAAGGAGTTTAAGGTGTCTTTAAGAAGACTAAGCAACATCTGACCAAAAAAAAAAAAAATCCTCTGGTTTCACACTCATGCAAGCTGTGTGATTTATAGCGCTAGATATCCTTTGACTCATGATTTCCGGAAGATAATATTGATGATTAAGATTTTCCCCATCTGAAAGTGCAGACTCTAGCTTTGAGCTTTCTGACTGAGTGAACTCTCTTCCCTCAAAAGATCTGTTCATCACAAATTCTGCTTCCATAATTCTTTATCTCACTTTCTTCCTTTTCTCTCCGTCTTTGTGCCTTCGTTCTCTAGGGAGCCGGAAGGTTGAGATAGGTTTGGTTATTTTGCTCCTTAAAATACAGAAACACAAGCGTCAGGTGGTTTCTCCGTTACAGCAGTCTCTGTGATCCTCTCCAGCACAAACGTTATGTGATAAGGTTTATAATTAAGGGTTAAAGGTCTCGTTAAACCACGAACAAACAGTCTGAGCAATAACAATAGTAATGCACCCAGCACTGATGACACAAAAAAAGCGTAATCAATTGCACTGAAAAACATCAAACCTCAGTGAAGATGAATTTGCACGGTGCAACAATCATATACATGTAAATGTGTCATCTGGATATGCAAATTAGAGACATCACCTAGCAATTTCCACTGACAAATGACGCCCTCTGAAATGACAGCGACACTGAAAAACAGATTTACAGCAGTTTCGAGTTTCAAATGCAATACGGAAATAACTAGATTTGCATTTCCTGGAGAAAACAGAAGCGCCTGCACGATGGCAAAACAATACTTTGAGATTTAGCCGTTAGTTCTGCGTGTCAAATGTTGCATTACAAATGTTTCGCATGTTTATCGGCTTTTTCAAAGCCTTGATGTCGTTTCAGGCTCTACTCGAACAGGTTTCCATGCTTGAACACATTATTTTCCTCATTGTTGCGGCTCCTCTCTTCCTAGTCTGTCAGTAACACTCTGTCTCTATGAAGCCCCGCCTTCTGAAAAGCACACTGTGCTCTGATTGGTCGGCTGGATCAGTGTGTTGTGATTGGTCGAGCGCTTCGAGTGTGTTTGGGAAATGTCCCTTACCGTAACGGCCAGTTTAACACAATACTAACTAACTCAACCAGGCCCCGCCCCTTTATTCTGCGCATTAATTATTATAATGAGGAATATTGTGACGTATTCGTTCCCGAGAGAAACTCAAGACTACAACGGAGGCGTTTCAGAAACACTGAAGAACTGTGTGACTATGCAGAATGCTCGAACATTACACACTAAAGAAAGATAAACGGTTAAAAAGCATACTAGGTCCTATTTATCAATAAAGATCGCATGCTATAAAATACAGCAAGAGGTGCTTAAAAAGATGCAATAAAGGCAAAACTAATCATCACAATTCAGTTTGCCAAAAAAAAAAGTGGATAATTGCAATTCGGAGTGCAAATAATCCAATGATTTATAAAGGAAATGCAAAAGCACAGTCACTGTGGGATGGGTGTGTTTTCTCCATAAATTACATCACTATAGGCTTCATAAGCTGTTGTTGAGCATGCTTCGTTCATCTCGATCCCTCATTATGGGCTTTGTTAACCTTCAATACATTCTCTGTCAGTCTGTATTATTCTCTCATCTTTTTACCTATGGTTTTTTGCTCATTGCGGGCCTTTTTTCCTCGCTTTCTCTCAACTCACTTTGTTGCTGGGAAATTGCAGGCAGGACTGTGGCTGTAAATAGAGGCCATAACCCCTCTCTCACACACACACACTCCTCGTGAAGTAAGATTGCAGTCAGATAAAATGGTCGCTGTGTGTGTGACGCTGTTGTGATAATAGTTTGTGTCAGCAGCCTTGGCTACAAAAGTGTGTTTCACTCATTTCTACTTCGGAATAAATAAAAACTCATTGTAAAGAGTTTTAATCTTTGACCTGAAACGAACAGCTCCGAGATGCACAAAAAAAACCCTAAAATTGCAAAGACGATAACAGCATTTCGATTGACACAATCATGATACTGAAAATTCAGCGTTGTCAAAGGAATACATTACGTCTGACTATATCTCCATAGAAAACAGATATGTTAAATATGTTTAACAATATTACTATATTTATGGTCTAATAAATGTAGATTTAGTAGTGAGCAGAAGATCTCTCTGACCCCAGACTTATGAATGGTTGTATAAGTATTACTATATAAAGCGATTTGGCTATTAAACATGATTTTTATTTTTTTTAAATCCAGCTGCAATGAGTTAAAGGGATAGTTCACTTTGAAATTAATTTTTGGTATGTTTTATCTTACCTCGAGGGCATCCAAGATGTAGGTGTCTTTGTTTCCGCTGTAGTTTCAATTTTGATATTTTTAGGTCAAACCGTTCTTGTCTGTCAGTCATATAATGGAGGTCTATGGTCACCACCTCAAAGAGCATGCACAGAGAAGTCCAAATTAAACATGAACGATATAAATACTGTTCGTTTTCTCACACAAACCGCTCGTTTCGTGTCTCAGGCCATCGATGTGTACTTACATTAACGAGTCATTAAATCATGTTTAATTTGGACTTCTCTGTGCATGCTCTTTGAGGTGGTGACCATAGACCTCCATTATATGACTGACAGACAAGAACGGTTTGACCTAAAAATATCAAAATTGAAACTACTGTGGAAACAAAGACACCTACATCTTGGATGCCCTTGAGGTAAGATAAAACACACAAGTGAACAATTCCTTTAACTTCAGAGCTCAGTGTTTCTTGAAAGGTTTATACATTATCATTAAAAATCAATCTCTCTATGGAAAAAAATGAATACGATTTCGACATAATGAACCCGGCTGCTGCGCTGTGAAACTTGTAAGGAAGTGAGATGAATGGCGGACTGAGAAGAAGGAACGAGAAACACAGAGAGATTGTTTCTCTGTAGGTCTGTCTTCAGTTTTGTTTGTTATTTTGACATGTCATATTGTCTATGTTCATTTCTAGCTCATGACAAACGATCCGTCGTAACCAACGATGAAGTGTTTTCTCATTTTCATCAATCACACTCTTCATTCACAACAACACTAAATGTATCAGCAAATCTTTTTTTCCTTGCATTTTTAATGTATCCTATATATACTCTCAGTGCATTATAGTTATGTTTTTAATGGGAAATAATGTGATTTGATATGATTGGAATGTGAGAAATAATTTATTTTTGCTCAGCTTAAGTTGTTTCGATGCTTTAAACAAATTATATTTGAAAGGGGATAAAAACAAGAACAAATGTTTGTTTGTTTTTCTTTATAATAACATGCACAGATGAATCATTCACAATAGGAATGAAAACATCAAGACTATATTCATTTAACCCTAAAACCGTATTCTGGACAAATGTGGGCAAAATATTTTTGATTTATTTTTTAAAAAATACTTCCCTTGATCTGAGCGGTACAAGACTTGGCTACTTTTCCTAAGTTTGCCTCCTGAACACACACAATTTATTTTTGACTCAATTCTACAAAGTTAGGTGGGTGAAAAAAATTGTATTTGGGTCAAAAATGGGCACCCATAGAAATGAATGGGAAAAACTGTAATTTAGAGCATTCGAAAATAAGCCAAAATAACAGCAAAGTCACTTTATCTTTTGGTTTTAGCTCTAAGAACTTATTGGGATGATATTTTAATGTAGTTAAAAAAAAAATAAAAATTAAACTACATAGTAATTAATTTACATTGAAATAATTTACATGGAAAATATGGTACTTTTTGAAGTAAATAAATTCAAAAATACCCCCAAAATAAAGAATAACACCATAAATGGATAGACAAAACTTTATCGAAGACAGCGATATAACATTTATAATAAATAAAAATTAGGACCACACCTGAGTCCTCTGTGCCCACATTTGTCCACAATTACAGGATTAAGGGCTATAAAATCAATACGGTTTGAGGGCTACCAGATAACAACAAAGGTTTCCGGTTTTTTAGTGAATGATTCATTAGCACACGTTTTTCCAAAGTGAAAAAAAAAGTTTATTGAAATTTTGCACTATAAATTTCCTATTTTTTTTAATAAATTTCCACTATTTTTCCCTGTTGAGCATCCCATTTAAAATTCCAGCAATCAATAAACAAAGTTGAATGTAACGGCTGCATCTCTCATTGCAGAATTCGTTTTATATTTGATTTAATCACACGTATTTCTGTGTTTTTAGCGTGGAGCACGACTTCCGCGTGCAGGAGGGACGATTTCAAAACATCCTGGAAGAATTGGATGAAAAGGAGTACGACGTTCCCGCCCCGGTCCCAAAACCTGCCCACATACGGCCGCGAACCAAGAGCCGCGTCAAGAAACTGCGAAAGAAGTGTTTCTGGTGGCTGTAGAAATGTCGTAAAGCGAACACTTCCAGAAACAACTTTACGACGTGCGGATAAGGATGTTAAAAACATTGCTCGGATTATTCTTTGATATAATTTCTACAGCGCGAGGAACTTCACAAAGCCACGGCTGAACCAAAAGCTCATCTGACATCCTGAAAACTTGAGGACAATTTAAACCCCAAGGAGACCCACAAGACCTCGCGTCTAACCAGTCAATAAATCCCCTTCACAGCGCCTGACAGAGCCGGAGCGCAGTCGATATCCCTCTTTACCCTGATGGACCGATGGAGATTCTCCGTCTCATCTCCTCGTCACCGTTCTCTGACCTTTGTGTGCAGATGGCTTTCGTCCCCGACTAATGAATGTCTAAAGCTCTGTTCCCAAACCTAGTCATCTGCCTACCTACACAGCATCTCAAATAACCGGCAGTCGAGCTCCAGACACGGAGACGCTATCTGCGATTGCCTTTTCCATCAAGGATATGCGCATCTCGACAAGAGAGAGCATCCAAGTTGCTACAATTATCAATCCTGACACCTGCCTAATGAAACGCTCGACTCAGTCACGTATGAGGCTCTATTTCAGTTAGAATGACATCAGGTTTCGGAATGTTTCAAATGCTGAAGTTCCGAATTCCAAATGTTCTAAAATTCCGCAGGACTGATTCATTCTTAAAGGGATACTCCACTTTTTTTTAGAAAATAGGCTCATTTTACCACTCCCCCAGAGTTAAACAGTCGAGTTTTACCGTTTTTGAATCAATTCAGCCAAT
Organism: Cyprinella venusta; assembly: GCA_038021265.1. Lineage (NCBI taxonomy): Eukaryota > Metazoa > Chordata > Actinopteri > Cypriniformes > Leuciscidae > Cyprinella > Cyprinella venusta. The sequence continues at coordinate 2,029,954 of CM075873.1, read as the reverse complement.
TTTCTGATATTTAAAAGAATATCAGTAACCAGACCTTTTCTGGACTCATTGACTTCCATAGTAGGAAAAAAATATACTATGGGAGTCAATGAGACCAGAAACTGTCTGGTTACTGATATTCTTCTAAACATCAGAAAATCGGCTGAATGGATTTGAAAACGGTAAAACTCGACTGTTTAACTCTGGGGGAGTGTTAAATGAGCCTATTTCCAAAAAAAGTGGAGTATCCCTTTAAGAATGAATCAGTCCTGCGGAATTTTAGAACATTTGGAATTCGGAACTTCAGCATTTGAAACATTCCGAAACCTGATGTCATTCTAACTGAAATAGAGCCTCATACGTGACTGAGCTCTTGTATTACATCTGCACCATTTTTTTAGTTGGTCTATGTACATAAACATGCTTTTTTTAAAGTCGTGTCAAATTAAAAGAAGTCGCATTCTTAAAAATTCATCGAGACGCACACGTTTGGTTCACGTATATATGAACGGCCCCTATTCATGTCTCATTGGAATTACCATAATTACTAAATGGGATTCTAGTGATTCAGGTTCTCTGAGCCAGAAATGATTTGTTTCTATTGCAACACTCAATGCCATAATTGCTGCATAACGCCAACTCTGCTGCATGTGCAGCTTTATTGATGATGACAGTAAATTTCATCACTACATCAATTTACCTCTATTCTCTGAGTGAATATGCATCAGTTAACGGCGTCTGAGTTACAGCAGCTCATTCACAACAATTATTGGTCATTTAGGGCTCCACAACATCGAAATTATTGAAATATGCACATGTCGCAATGGCTTTACGATAACTGAATGATTTTAATATTTCAAAAAGTTACGTAAAGTCACAATTTTAGGTTCACTCAGGGCACACTTAAAGGGATAGTTCACTTTGAAATTAATTTTTGGTATGTTTTAGCTTACAAAAACGATATAAATACTGTTCGTTTTCTCACACAAACCGCTCGTTTCGTGTCTTAGGCCATCAATTTGTACTTACATTCACGAGTCATTAAATCATGTTTAATTTGGACTTCTCTGTGCATGCTCTTTGAGGTGGTGACCATAGACCTCCATTATATGACTGACAGACAAGAACGGTTTGACCTAAAAATATCAAAATTGAAAACACTGCGGAAACAAAGACACCTACATCTTGGATGCTCTTGAGGTAAGTTAAAACACACCAAAAATTAATTTCAAAGTGAACTATCCCCTTAATACACACAAAATTATGTCAAAATGCTGTCTTGCAGTTAATTAATTATTTAATTTAACAGTTAATTATGTCTTAAGTGAACGTAAACAATTGAGGAATACAACGCGAGTTGCACATTATATTGGATCCGTGCATTTGCTCTTAAAGTGACAGCGGCCTAATAAACCTGCTGACGTCTATCTTTTCAATGTTAATCCAACAACAAAATACAAGGAGAAAATCACTCACAGCTAATGACTGAATAACTTTTGTAGATTTAATAAGAATCAGCATTTATTCAATCCCTAAGCATTGTCGTATCGAATATCGCATTATCACATATCGCACTTGTCGTACAGCCCTAATCGTTTGCCTATAATTGAAGCTGCTGCCATTTCAATTGTTTCTATATGACGACACATTGCGAGCTTGATAAAAACATGAGCAGGTTTTAGTCGGAAACTGGTGATTATGGTAATTTCATCATGACATGAACGCCCCATTAATGCAACATGGGATCATTAAAGTGTAAATGTTTGGTGTTCTCACAACATCGTAGCTTCAATGTTTAGATTCCTTAAGATGAATTTCACAAATACTGATATATTTTTCTCCGTGTTTGATACACACTTTCTTACACACAGATCCGCACTTCATGCTTCCTAGAGTACGAAAGTTTCAAGCTCACGTCTTCCACACCGTATCGGTCCTGTCTACATGTCCAGACTTGAACATAAACAGTATAAATATATATATATATAGAATAACAAATATGATAATCAGTGTATTTTTATACGCCAATATTCAGATAGTCTAAGACTACATTTCCCACAATGCACTTATTCCCCCCCTTCCACCTGTTTGTAATTGAAATGGCATCAATAAAATTGAGTATTTTAATGCGGTGAATGTTTCTGGTCTGGTCACAAATAACACAATCACAGGAGCACAATATCCAAATATCCCATTTGGCCTTTGTTTACATCATTGACTCTTAAAGGGATACTCCACTTTTTTTGGAAATAGGCTCATTTTACCACTCCCCCCGAAATTTTTACCGTTTTCGAACGTATTCAGCTGATTTTTTGATATTTAGAAGAATATCAGTAACCAGACAGTATCTGGTCTCATTGACTTCCATAGTATAATTTTTTCCTACTATGGAAGTCAATGAGACCACTGGTTACTGATATTCTTCTAAAAATCAAAAAAATCGGCTGAATGGATTCGAAAACGGTAAAAATTTCGGGGGGAGTGGGAAAATGAGCCTATTTCCAAAAAAAGTGGAGTATCCCTTTAAGTATGAGGAGTATTAATAGCGATACTTGGCTTAGTGAACACTATTATCTGTAAAATAGCATTAATAGAGGGAAGAGGAGAGCTTTAACTCACGATGAGAGTGTGTTCTCGGCCCATGGTGATGACTGTGCGGTTTATCGTCCTCAGCAGAGACGACACAATGTCCTGAATGTGCTGAAATGTGTCTCCCTGGAAGAGAAAGAGACAAAACGCTCGTCATTTGCATTCTAGCACTGAAACGCACTGCATCCGAACGCTCAAAGATTTTCTCATTAAGTCACACAATTAAAACAAACACACTGATTTACTCTCGAGTTCCTCACCTGGGTGTTTGCGGTCTTTAAGCTACGAATCTCGCCAAACCATCATAAACAGCTCTTTCCCACGCAAATGACAGTGAACTGTGACCTAGATTTATTGTTCGTTAATAGCTATTTAAATGTGTTTCTTTCTCACATATGTTGTCATTTATGAACCTTCACAGCCCTGGACGCCAATTCACGTTCATTGCAACAACAAAATGTTTGGTTAACTATTTATTTTAACTGTACAAATGGATAGTGTGTTTGTGTTTTAGTTGCAGGTCTGGTCTCTCTGGCTCCTTCGCACTGATTTATTGTTCAAATGTATTGATCTGACGGAAGAGCTCTGAGTGTGTGTGTGTGGTCAACTAAAGGCTTTTTATTTCTTTTTCTAAATCCATTCTGAGTTTAAAACCTATCTAGATCTAAAAATAGTATTTCTAAAAGTTCACTTAAATCTTAATACACGTTCCTGATCTTTCGCTGCACAGTTCAGCATGAACAAACCCCTCGATGGGCAACGTGATGCCTAAGCGGAGGCTGTGATTGGATAACTGGACAAACCAGCGGACCAATCGCATCACGGCATCTCTAAAGTTGGTGATTCTGAAACGCCTGAGCCGAAGTCTGTCATTGGTTTAATTCCCTCACATGATTTTGTTCCCAAACACCAGCATCCCATGAAGAGAACATGACAGTGTTTACTGCGCTTCATCTGAGACACAAAAGAGCCTTAGTTTCTTCCCCTTTTTAAAGGGATAGTTCACTTCTAAATACATTTTTAGTATGTTTTAGCTTTCCTCAAGAGCATCCAAGATGTAGGTGTCTTTGTTTCCGCAGTGTTTTCACTTTTGATGTTTTTAGGTCAAACCGTTCTTGTCTGTCAGTCATATAATGGAGGTCTATGGTCACCACCTCAAAGAGCATGCACAGAGAAGCCCAAATTAAACGTGATTTAATGACTCGTAAATGTAAGTACACATTGATGGCCTAAGACACGAAACGAGCGGTTTGTGTGCGAAAACGAACAGTATTTATATTGTTTTTACCTCTTGTACACACAGCCACGTCCAAGTGATCTGAGGCCATGGGCGCTTTGTGGCTTTGGTTAAAAGAGGTAAAAACGATATAAATACTGTTCGTTTTCTCACACAAAACGCTCGTTTCGTGTCTTAGGCCATCAATGTGTACTTACATTCACAAGTCATTAAATCATGTTTAATTTGGACTTCTCTGTGTATGCTCTTTGAGGTGGTGACCATAGACCTCCATTATATGACTGACAGACGAACGGTTTGACCTAAAAATATCAAAAGTGAAAATACTGTGGAAACAAAGACACCTACATCTTGGATGCCCTTGAGGTAAGATAAAACATACCAAAAATTTGCTAATTTTTTATGCGATAGGAAAAATCAAAATATTAATAAATGTTTAACATTTACAGTAAGGTTTCATTTGTTAACAGTGGTTCATGCATTAACCAACACAAACTCACAAAAAGCTAAATATTTTTACAGCATTTATTAACATTTGTTTATATTAGTTAATTATGAATTATGTTAATGTTAGTTCAGTAACTAACCAGATACATCCTTTGATCTTAAACATGTCTTAGTAACTGTTGAAATTAACATTAACATTAATAAACGCTGCACAAGTATCGTTCATTGTTAGTTCAAAATAACTAATCTAGTTTATAATGTTACAAAAAGAAACCTTGTTGTAAAGTGAGACCAATAAATACTATAGAAATAATTCTAAAATAACCTATTAGTGTCTCTAATTCCTTCTCATGAGTAGCTTAAGTTTCTGAACAGCCAACAGAAATGATGATGATCAAAAGCCTTCGTCGACAAACATCGACTGTGTGTGAGAATCACAGGAAAATGACCCGTGTGTGTTTACCACCCCCTCACTAATTTCATGACGCAGAGGCGGATAAAACGAGGGATTGGAAGAGAGAGAGAGAGAGAAACATCTGTTCATCTTGACATGGAGTATTTCATTTCATATTGTGTTTCTCATTTCTTCACTTCAGCTGCCGACACACACTCACACACACACTCACTCACTCATGCCATCACAGTAATGATAATCTAATGAAACTCAATCAAAAAAATTGAGAATAAGCAGTAAAAAATTGGATTACTGAAATGAAGAAATTAAAATATTTCTGTAGTGTTAGGGAACACAACATTTTTTCAAGTAACAGTGTAAAAGAGCCTTTACATTTGTCAAAAATATGACTTTTTTGTTATTAAAACAAATAAGCAAGCCCAGCCCATGTGACAAAAAGTAACACAAAAGTAACATAAGACACTACTTTACATACAAATTAAGTCATGCAACTTACTTTTTAGAGAATAATGCATTATTTGTTACTTTTTTAAGTAACACTGACAACACTGTTTCAATTCCTTACAATTAGTAAGATTTCATATACACTACTGTTCAACAGTTAAGGGTTAGTAATGCTAATTTTGGATGCATTAAATTGTGTGTTTAAAGACATTTATAATGTTACAACAGATTTCTATATCAAATAAGCGCCTTTTTTAACTTTATTCATCCTGAAAATAAACTAATCACGGTTTGCAAAAAAAATACAACATTGATAATAATCATAAATGTTTCTTGAGCATCAAATCATCACATTATTAAGATTTCTGAAGGATCATGTGACATTGAAGACTGGAGTAATGATGCTGAACATTCAGGAATATATTCAAATAGTTATTTTAAATTGTAATAATTTTTCATAATACTGTTTTTACAGTATTTTTGGATTAAATAAATGCAGTCTTGGTGCGCAGAAGAGACTCTTTAAAAAAATTAAATACAAAACCTTCCCAACCCCAAACTTTTGTACCATAGTTAGGGATGGGCAACGATTAATCGCGATTAATCGTTAGCAAAATAAAAGTTTGTGTTTACATAATATATATGTGTGTAGTGTGTATAATCAATTTGTATATATAAATACACACACATGCATGTATATATTTAAGTAAAATGTGCTATTAATATGTCAAATATTTATATTTATATATAATATTAATTATGTATAAATATATATAAAGTATATACATGCAAATATTTCTTAAATATATACATGCATGTGTGGGTATTTATATATACAAATTAATTATACACACTACACACACATATATTGTGTAAACACAAACTTTTATTTTGCTAACGATTAATCGCGATTAATCGTTGCCCATCCCTAGTGTATATAATGTCTTTTGATTTGGGGTTGAAATATGACAAGGACATTTTTTATCTTAATTCTTGTGTCATTATATATTAGAAGGATGTATGCGGCTGCTAAGCAACGGAACTTGCCACATTCCAATAGAATTCACATTCCGTTTTAGAACTTAGAACTCATCCACACTGAGGAATACCTAGACAGCTCATTCTCTTCCCAGCATCACTGCAATGTGTGTGTGTGTGTGTGTGTCAATCACTTGCTCTCACAGATGTTCTCTGATCTGTATTTTCAGAAGAACCATTTGATGTGAAGCCTCTAGGAGAGTTTAATTCAAACCGCAGCATGAAACATGCCCTGAGAGAGAGAGAGAGAGAGCGAGCATCCTCCACACACGTCTCTCTCCATCGCTGTTTATTTGAACTGAGAAACGCTCTCAGAATCCTGTTAAAGGAGCAAACGAGAGGAGGCAGGAGAGGTCACGACCCTGTCACATCTTCATTCTGCTCTCTCTTCAACACGCCATCATTCTCATCAGTCGCTCATCATCATCACATGGGTCTGACCCGCTCACCTCTCCTCTCCACTCAAACACAAACAGCTACTTAAGGAATTTGATGGGTTCAAGTGTGTCATTAGTCCGATGTTAAAACACTTTCTCGCATCAACGCTTCTATTATTCGGGCAACTATCTAGTCATGCAACTCAAGGGGGCGCAGGCTGATGGGTCCTTGATCAATA
>CM075873.1:2010689-2018189 GCA_038021265.1 Cyprinella venusta | reverse complement strand
TTGTTTTCTCTGTCTGTCTTAAACATCATAAATCATTTTAATGCAATGTTTCCTGTGAGGAGGGAAAACTAAAGAGGGTGATTCGTTCGCAGGTGATTAGGTGAGACACGTCACAGTTTGTACAGGCACTATCATGATCATGTGAACGGATGTCGGAGGATAAAATAGAAACTAAAAACAAAATGATAAAGTGAAACTGAATAATATATGCATGCAATAAATACATAAATAAATACAAAAGAATGTATATCATGTGCAACTATAACAATTAAAATATATATAATTTATTTATTAGAAAATAAAAGGAACAAAAGGATAAAATAAAATTAAGAATTAAACACTGTGTCCGTAATTCATGATAAATTATAATCGATAAAAATAAACTAAAAAGGTGTAAATTAATCAATAAAATTTAAAAAAATTGTCTATCAACTATAACAATTAAAAATAGTATATCAAAATAAAAATAAGATATTATAAAAATATAGAATAAATATATAAAAATAATATTAAAAAATATATTAAAAAAAATATATTAAAATAAAAAAAGATAGAAAGAATGCAAAAAAGTACAGACGGAACGGTAGAATAATAGACAGACAAGTATGTGTATTGAGTGAACTTTAGATGTGTGCACTTAATTTGTCACAATGTGTTGATATCAGTCATACTGAAGAAAAAATATATTTTCATAGGCTTTTCCAAATTGGACAGTAATTGTCTTTCAAGGCTGTACATTACCAACAAAGTAACCAATGTTACCAACGTCTCAAACAGAGTCTGAAACAGTCTCAGAGTCTCAAACGGAGTCTCAAACAGTCTCAGAGTTTCAAACAGAGTCTCAAACAGTCTCAGAGTCTCAAACAGAGTCTCAAACGGAGTCTCAAACAGTCTCAGAGTCTCAAACAGTCTCAGTCTCAAACAGAGTCTCAAACAGTCTCAGAGTCTCAAACAGAATCTCAAAGTCTCAAACAGTCACAAACAGAGTATCAAACAGTCTCAGAGTCTCAAACAGTCTCAAACAGAGTTTCAAACAGTCTCAGAGTCTCAAACAGTCTCAGAGTCTCAAACAGTCTAAAACAGAGTATCAAACAGTCTCAGAGTCTCAAACAGTCTCAGAGTCTCAAACAGACTCAGTCTCAAACAGAGTCTCAAACAGTCTCAGAGTCTCAAACAGACTCAGTCTCAAACAGTCTCAGAGTCTCAAACAATCTCAAACAGAGTTTCAAAGGGAGTCTCAAACAGTCTCAAAGTCTCAAACAGTTTCAAACAGAGTCTCAAACAGTCTCAGAGTCTCAAACAGTCTAAAACAGAGTCTCAAACAGTCTCAAACAGAGTCTCACACAGTCTCAGAGTCTCAAAAAGAGTCTCAAAAAGTCTCAAACAGTCTCAAACAGTCTCGAAGGACTAAATCGCAGTCCTGCTGAACTCTTCTGTAAGAAAACCCAGCGTGAGTATTTAAAAACTAATCTAATCTCAGTAATGTGTCCGTCCTCCTCTCGGGAGGAAAAGATCTTCACAACTGCTCCCTGAAGAATCATAACTCGGGCCTTTTCTCTTGGCCAAGAAACCTGCGTTCATTTTCATCTGTCGTTCCATCCTGAGACTTCACAATAAACTATTTCACATGGTAATAAGATGCCATTTCAATTACCCAGCTGGCCTAAACCAGACGGACCCACCATACCGTGCCAGAGAGAGAGCAAGCGTGTGTGTGTGTAATGACATCAGCATTGAAGATTGAAATGAGAATGAGCTTTAACTTTGGCTCTTCTCGCAGCACTTGAAGGTCTAATTTAATCTGCTTTCTATTACCAAGATTTTAGATGTTCGTGCACAATAGTGCTCAACCTGCTTCGTCACGCTGTTAATATATATATTTCTCCTTGATGAAATGCGTTAAGCTTCAAATTCACCTGTAATTCTCTCCTGCCGGGGCGGAACGAGAGCGCGGCTGTAAATTGGATCCTCGGCTGTCTAAAATGTTGTTAACATGCTGATGACATCGGACATTCACCGCATCGTCTCCATGCCTCTTATCTAGGCAGGACTTATAGAGCAAAACATCCACCGTTTAAAAAGGTCTCAGACTTTTAATACAAGACGCAACTGGCAAAACCACTGCTTTTTAACAGGCACTGGTCAATTTTGCCTCCATAAATTCCAGGCTTTTTTAGACGAGAATATTATCTCAAACACCTAGCAACCAACACAGAACACCCTAGCAACCGCATAACAATGCCCTGGCAACCACTCTAGCAAACGTTCCAGTGTCGTGTTGGTGATTTCAACACAAACAAGCTCCACTGACTCACAAAATGTAAAAATCGAGTTGGCAAACGCTGTAAAAATCAGAGCCAGTTTCGCTGCCAGTGGAATTACTTGTTTTGCTCAAGCTGAAAAAGTTCTAGCTTAAGGATCTTAAAGCCCCTCAAAGTCTCGATTATCAATACTGATTCCAAAAATATTCCCATTTAAATCCCCTGTCTGAGAGCCCAGTCGAAATCCGCGAAATTCAGCCCACAGATCCTGAAACGAGTGCATCAACAGATGGTGACACGGAAAAACACGGGAGGGGGCCTGAAAGAATAATACAAAATTAACAAATAAAGAGTGAAATGCGTTTTCTCTGGTGTAATGCCTTTTAACCCAGCAGGATAAATAGTCGGAAAAGCTCTCTGCAAACCGTAACCATAACAACAGCCACATTACGGCCTGAGTGGAAAAAACTTTAATTCACTTTCACTGCATTTGAATTAGTCAGATGAGATTTGTGTGTGTGTGTGTGTGTGTGTGTGTGTGGCACTTCATCATTTTAATGCATCAGCAAAGAGAAAGTGAATAATGTGTGCATTACTCTGTGCTACTGCGTGCTTGTGTTTGTGTGCGTTTGATTTTCATTTTATTCTAGTTATGTAATGTAAATTCTCATTATGATCACCAAGCCTAGAATTAATACATCGTTAATATCACACATTTTGCAAATCATACAAACACCTGGATACCTGTGAAGATCTAAAGAAGAGCTTGAAACTAATTCATAGTGCATTGATAAATACACAGATGCATATACACACAGCAAATTTACTAAAACAAACTAAAAATATAGCTGCGAGCAGCGATTGCGGGCCCAAGCCGGTGGCACCGCAACCCCGGTGCCTTTAGTTACCTAAAGGCACCGGGATGGCGGTACCGCCGGCTTTGGCCCGCAATCGCTGCTCGCAGCTATATTTATATTTATATATATATATATATATATATATATATAAAGCCGGTGGCACCGCACCCTTGGTGCTTTTAGGGTTATTCTACATGACGTGCAAAAACGTAACCCCCGCTTTGACTGTCAAAAAGAAGAGTGCTGAAGAGCTTGCAGCAGTGAAGGCTCTGCAAAAGTGCGGATCGAGGGCACATTTTAACCACAAAGTATGCATGAGCAACCTTCTGAAAGGTCAGGTGTACATCAAGGTCTACATCTGTACTGTGTTTACATTATAGTATGTAGGGATGCGCCGATCCGATACTCAGGATCGTTATCAGCTCCGATACTGCCATCTTTGCCGGATCGGGTATATTTACACCACTTTAATCAAACCACTCTTCTTTAAAACATTACGATGTGATTTTTTCCACATGTATTTTGTTACTCTTATTGAGCTATTTTGTCCGCATAAAAGATTCACTGCCAATCGTATGTGCTCACATCATTCTCTTTCTGTGAAAGCTGTATACTGCATTCACCAGTTTTCACTCTACAGCTATTGACCAGAGCACTGAAATTATTTCTCACTTAAACTACAATCAAATGGATTTTCCCACACATTTTGCATTAGTCCTCTGCATGGCATTTTATTATTTTCTGAGCAGCTTCAGAAGTGCATGCACACAGCCTAGAACACATGACACGCACACACAGTCACGAGAGAGGCGCGATCGAACTCTGTGTGTGTTTGTGTGTGAACAATGGAAACTCCATTTTGTTCATACAGGAAAATATTCAGACTAATGTCTTGTGGGAGCAACAGAATACATGTAACAGCATTATGTAATCAGGAAACAAAAATCCAGTAACTGTATATTATTACAGTGAGTTACATCAAAAAAAGTAATCAGATTGTAGTTACTTTTTGAAAAAGTATAAAGTACTTAAAGCCAATTAATATAAAGTGGGACCCTTTTTTATGAAATAATTTGTAACTGTATCGGAATACATTTTTTAAAGTAACCCTCCCAAGCCTGGTCTTGTGTGGACGTCGTGAAATTAGAAAATAGAGATCGTTCATTTAGTTCTTTAGCCTATATACATGTTTTATATCCACATGTTTTGTTCTAATGTCACAAATAATAATCTTAGGGTTTACTATAGCCTACATTTCACTCAAATATTTTTGTACTTTCGAGCAATAAACTGAAAGTAATGTGAATATTGCCATTCAGGGCTGGACTGGGACAAAAAAATCAGCCCTGGACACTTCATCCAGACCGGCCCACTATGCAAACACACACACACGTGCATTAATCTATACGTGCATTAATCTGCATGTAAAATTACTGATTAGATTTTATTTACTATCAAAACCAAGAAAAAACTATTAAAATAATAAACAAAGGGAATGGAAATGATTTTATAAGGCTTTATTGTAAATAACTGGTCTGAATTTATGTGCCACTTAATATTTTAATAGAATATTCTTAGGCTATACTACATATATTTCATGAAGTGCAACATCACGGTGAGGACAGAAATATATATTCTGTAGCTCCTGGCAGTGATGTTTCACCTCATGAAATATAGTTTATATAATATAGCATAAGAATATTCTGTTACAATATTATGTTCACATTTATGACACAGACAGTAGATAATATTATGTTCACATTTATGACACAGACAGTATAGGCTTCTGCCAGGCACTTTCAGGGAGACAAATTGAAAAAATATGTATTTATGTGCATATTTATATGCAAAATACTCCTTTTTTCACATCAACTATGTGCTATGGTCATTAACACTAGAACTACCGGAATTCCATAACTACTCTACAACGACCATAGAGGTCATTCTGACCGTTCAAACTTTAACGTTCATTTGGCTGTACTGAACGTCATTTTCGTCATGTCATATGTGCATTTGAACCTTTCTCTTTAAGTTTTCCAGTGACACTTATAATTCCTGTTGTCATGTTATAATGCCATCGCCCTTAAAACAAGCAAAATATTATATCATATTATAAAGCCAATACAAAAATATTTCCCCGACAGGTGCTGCCGAGAAAAGTTTTGCGTCAAAAATATTTTTTCACCGCACTCTCCACGTGAATAGACATGCAAAAAATCTAGGAAACGTCAAAGCTTCATACAGTAGCCTACAGCCCTGTTATACAATTACAATCAATGTGAAATCTAAAAATAAATAGATCTACAATGTTACGATAGATGATAATAAAGATGTGGGCTCATTTGAACGGTGGAAACCCCCCGCTTCATTCACTGACGTTACGCACACACACATAGGAAAACACCGCTTCGCGTGCAGCTTCAGTCCCTCACACTACTTTGTGACATTTGGCACATGACTCCTTGATTTAATTTTTGCAGTTTCTCCTTACTTGGCACTGCCTTCATCATCTTCGTCCCGGACCGCCTACCCGACTCTCGCACCAGTTGAGTGGCTTTTGATTTCATATTGTCGGAGCGAAATTCGCTTGCCAGTTGCCGTTGCGTGATGGACGCGAAACTTGCTCATTTGTGCACTTCTACAATATGTGCGTGTTGATCGCGGGAAATATAGCGGACTTATGATATTTATAATGCGTGCGGTCAAAATGACCGCCATGGCCATTCTAGGTAGAAATAGGACGCAACTGTTTTGTGTTTTGTGATTGTAATAAAATAACAGTGCCAGAATAAAATATACACCTATTTAGGAAAAGTCAGAGTCCTACAGCCACATTGATTTTATTTTAACAAAGTTATTACACTGTAAATTTTAAAAACGGTCAAAATGACCGCCTTGGGAGTTATAGTGTTAAATGGCTATCCTTTTCACTTAAGTCCAGCAAATAATTCATTTATTTTAACACATTTGGTGGCATCTGCCTCAAGTTATTGTCGTTGTTATGAAATACAGTCGTATGTTTGCATAGAATTCATTTTGAACACTATAATATTACATGCTTTCAAAATCTGAGGTAAATTATCCGTTATGGCTTGTGGAACAGTGACCTATTTTTAACTAAAAATAAATAATGTGTACTCATAACCAGTGTAATTTCTTCATTCTGTCAGCCGCGACATCGCAGAAATAGGAACCGTTTCTAAATTAGAAAAAACTTCGCATGTCGCCGTCGCGTCTGGTTAGGACAAAAACTCTGATTTACATGGAAAAGATACCTTTTATCGCGTGTCGCGGCGTCGTGTGTAGTTAGGACATATTGTACTGTAACGGTAGTCGATACGCGTTCTTCTGATCATTAAAAAGAATGAGGTTATATTGACAGATGAATAGGCTACGCTCAGTTTATCAAATACGCTCAGTTTATTAAATGTCTCTTGCAAACTATGAAGAGACAATGATAAATCAATACACACTGACATGGCGATGCTGGACTGATTCTTTATTTACACCATCATACAGTAATTTTGTCGGTTGTTTATTACAGATATTAGCATGCATTTTATTGATCATCATCTAATTTCATCAATAGACATCAATAAGAGAGAGTGGCAACAGCCCTTGTAAGAGTCAAGAGATCATTTCTTTCTTTACTTGAAGATGATTGTGTAGATGATTAAGCGTCTCTGACTTACTTTCACTTTTATTTGCGATGTTTGCACGTTGGTTTGACGCTCAGCTGCTGCTTATCTGCGTTGGTGATGCGTGTCGCAGTAGCGCGTCTGACTATAACAGCCTGTAAACGCTCTCACTCGTTTATTTTTTAGCATTTTTGGGAGGAGTAAAATATACATGTGTGATATCAACAACCAGATTGCGTTTACACGTAAAGATCCGAACACAATGCGAGCCAGACTACCTCCAGATGGTCAGGCAAATCGATCACAATCCGATCACAACGTAATTCCTTGCATTGATATTTCTTTTTTATTATCCGGATAACTTATCTGGATACAGATCGCATTTTAATACCAGGTGTAGGGGTCTCAGAGACGAAACCGGCGAGAAACTTCACGAGACCTGCGGAATGCCTCCACAGAGCGGGGAGATACTATACTGCCTATGGGAGCGGCCGCTTCTCCGCTCTTGATTCCGATTGGCCAGTGTCAGACAGTCAGACCTGTCAGTCTCGCAGCTGGACCAAGTTTATGGACCAAGTTAATTTAATTAATAAACTAATTATATAAAACTATTGTCAATGCACTACAATTTAACTGGTTATATTATGCCTTCACTTATAAAAATTAAAATAAAAACTTATTTAAAACATACCAGGCTTAAGAAATGTATTAAGAAATTACACAGCAGAAAAAAACACACAGCAC
>CM075873.1:1970689-2005689 GCA_038021265.1 Cyprinella venusta | reverse complement strand
GGTTTAAGTTTTATAAGCACGAATGCTCGCCTTGCTCTGTTATGTGACGCGCGTTCGTGACTCTCCTGTTCGAACTCGTTCATAAAAAAATGAAAGAATCTTTTTCTGAGTCAATTTGTTCGTTTCGTTCGTTGAATCAACCAAATGACTCGGAAAAAGATTCGTTCATTTTGATGAACAGGAGAGTCACGAACGTGCATCACTGAACAGAGCAAGGCGAGCATTTGAGCTTATAAAACTTAAACTTTGTAATTTATTTATTAAATGAGCGATCGTTTCACTTGATAAGAATCTTATTCATCGTCTGGAATCGTTTAAAGCCCTTTGAACAGTTTGCAGTCTGCACTGAAACTCTCATTTGAACCTTGAACCGTTTGGTCCCCATTGAAGTCCATTATATGGAGAAAAATCCTGGAATGTTTTCATCAAAAACCTTCATTTCTTTTCGACTGAAGAAAGAAAGACATGGACATCTTAGATGACATGGGGGTGAGTAAATTATTAACAAAAGTTTTTTTTAAAAGTGAACTACTCCTTTAATATCACAACACAACAAATACCTAATAATAATTACAAAGCATCAACAAACACTAAAAACTCAGCGAATAATAATACAATAATCCTATAAAAATGTATTCATGCTGGGAATTTAAAAACCTCTAGATTTTCAATGGGTTCTCAAACTTTTATGTGTGTGCGTGTGTGTGTGTGTGTGTGTGTTTCACCTTGTCTGTGGAAGAGTTTGCTGCCCACTATCTCAGTCATGGACGTCACTTTGGGTTTCTGCAGTTTATCCGGGGGAATACAGGAGTAGAAGTCATACAACAGCTTACTACACACACACACACACACACACACACACACACACACACACCCAGAGAGAGACAGAAAAAAATGCATCAATAAAAGTAGAAAAAACAAGTTTAAAGGGGCTTTATTAACACATTGAATGCCTCATTGGCAATGAGTTTTCTGATGTTTTCCTCAAGTTTAATCAGCTGTCAGTTTGTATTTTTAGTAAAAAGATAAAAATAGACTAAATTAATCCATCAATTAATGCTAAAGCTGCTGCGGGCAAGAGAAAGCGACCTGCGTTTTATTGATCGAGTCTGCATGCCGCAGAAACTACAGTATCATATCGACCCTCCTGTGCGGAGTGTACAGTGATGAATCGGACGCCGCTCGAAGCTAAACACACACACTAGATAAAAACACTCAGCTTCTGCAACCTGTAACTCACTCCACCGGCTCCTCGAACTCATTAAATACTGCAGCCGAGACGTCAGACATCTGCCATGATCAGCTAAACTGGTTAAAGTCACATTACGGTTATAATAGCATTAGTGCTTGAGAGAAGCTCTGGTAAATGTAGGAGGACGGGACATTAAAACCTGTGCGTGATTGATTTCTGCAGTTACTGATGTCACAAACTTGATGTGGGTCATCAAAGTGTCATCAAGCACGATATATCGGCATCGAGAAGAGTCAGGACTGATCAGGGCCTGTTATGAGACTCACCTGAGGAGTTTAGCATCGAAAACAGTCTCCACATCTTGCAGGACTGTTGGCAAGTACTTCAGAGCAGCCACCTATACACACACACACACACACACACACACACACAATGTTATAAAACTATTTTAAATTGTATAACATTATGCAAAATTATGTGAATTACTGTAAATTGTGTTGAGGGTGAGGTGAGCAATTATGTATTACTGTATGTATTACATTTCTACTGTATTTATTAAATTTAGTGTATTTTTATTTTCATTTTATTTTTATTTTTCTGTATTTTAGGGTGCTTGTTAAGATCTGGCTAGGGAAAATAGATGGAAACTAGCACTTGTAGCTAACTCTGGCTTGTTTACAGCAAGTAACTTGTTTGTTGATCACTGAGCATTGTCCCCATTAAATAAAATAAATGAAATGAACAAAGTATTATTTTATACAATTTTAAAATAAAACATTTCATAATTAGGGCTGTCAAACGATTAATCGTGATTAATCGCATCCAAAATAAAAGTTTGTGTTTACATAATATATGTGGGGGCACTGTGTATAATTATTTTATATATATAAATACACACACATGCTTGTATATATTTAATAAATATTTTCATGTATATTCTGTATATAGATTTATATATAATTTATATTATATATAAATATAAATATTTTATATATAAATATTTTTTTTCTTAATTATACATGCATATGTGTGTATTTATATATATACAAAATAATTATACACAGTGCACCCACATATATTATGTAAACACAAACTTTTATTTTGGATGCGATTAATCGCGATTAATTGTTTGACAGCCCTAATATATATATATATATATATATATAAATATACACACATGCATGTATATTTAAGAAAAAAATATTTATATATAGAAATATTTATATATAATATAAATTAAATATAAATCTATACACAGTTTATATATGAAATAAATATATACAAGCATGTGTGTGTCTTTATATAAAATAATTATACACAGTGCACCCATATATTATGTAAACAGAAACTTTTATTTTGGATGTGATTAATCGCGATTAATCGTTTGAAAGCCCTATTCACAATATTAAATGATTATGTTACAATAAAGATATTTATTAATACATTTTATATAATATTAAATTGGTAACACTATATTTAAAATAAGGTCTAATTTGTGAACATTAGTTAACGAACTAAGAATAAGCAACATATTTTTATACTTATGAACTTTATATTGTGTTGTACTATCACTCATTGTTCTTGTTAGCTCACAGATACAAATTATGATTTAAATAATGTATTCGTAAATGCAGAAATTAACATTAACTAAGATTAATAAATGCTTTCAAAATATTGTTCATTGCTAGGTAACGTTAATTGATGTTAACAGATGAAATTATTGTACACTCACTCACTCACACATATACACACACTAATTTGTTCCAATAACAAGAGGATCTCATTGTAATGTTACCCATATATACCCATTTCATATCCATTTTATCTTGTGTATACATATTTAATGATATGTGCATGCAATCATATTTTTTATATACTGTATTTCGAAAAACGCAAAAAAAAAAACATCAAGAAATATTTAAAGCTAAATTGTGATACTCATCATGACACATTGTACTGAATTAATGTCCAAACTGGCTCGATTACACATTTTCACAAAGCCGAGTGAACAGAATCTATCAATCCCAGACTTCTGTGCATGACTGCGTCATCAATCATGTAATGTGTGAATTATGCATAACTGAAGTGAATTCAGTAATTAATAAATTAGCACAGCACTAATATCAGACACATTCATACCTGCTGCAGTAGTGTAGTGGTGTAGTCACTTTTCATCAGGTTATTGATCGACTCAAATAAACTTTTGAGGGATTCTTCAAACTCGGCCTGTTCCTTGCCTTCATACAGTCTGAAGAGAGATAGATAGAGATATTTCAGACATAGAGCATATGACCCATTCCACCAAAAGGGTGACATTTCTGTCCCAAGGACATTTTATGAAAAACTGCATGAAAATTAACTTTTAAATACATTTTATTATCAAGCAAAATGTCATGCACATTAAGCTAACCACAAATTTAAAACGTATAATTAAAATCATTAATAAAAACGACACAGAACACTAAAAAAAAATAGCATTTTCTGCATGTCCCAACTCGCTATCTCTAAACTTTACCATGAAATATTATGATTAAAATCCTTCAGAAATCTGTGTGACTTTATATCCAAACTGCTTTAAAATTAAAAAAGAAGAAAACATTTGATCTATTGTTTTAGATAAAATACACCTCTTAGTCATGTTTTCACTCAGTCCTGTTAGACTATTACATCCCCCCTCTGAAAAACGTGGAATATTCCACAAGGCACATTTTCAACAGGAAGTTGCATCATAGAGTGACTATAAGTTTCATTTCTGTACATTTGATGAAATTGTAACTATGAATGAGAAGGTCAATCTCAACATACGTCCTGTTATCTAAACTTTTTCTTAGATTTATTTTTTTTATTTTAGAAATATTAACTTTTGGTAAGGCACTAGAAAAGGCTCAGTGTCCTCACGCTATTAGGTGGCCATATGCCATATATTTGATAACTTTTTGCTTAAAAACTCAATCCTGTTACTTTCAGTCCTTTTTTTCTGAAAAAATAAAATTAAATCACTATTTTTATCAGTTTTGTTTGGCCAATATCCAAACTGATATGGAGTGGTATGGCAGATCAAGGTGAGCATTTGAGCTTATAAAACTTAAACTTTGTTATTTATTTTTTAAATTTCCAATCGTTTCGCTTGTTAAGACCCTTATTCATCGTCTGGTGTCGTTTAAAGCTGCACTGAAACTCTCATTTGGACCTTGAACCGTTTGGTCCCCATTGAAGTCCATTATATGGAGAAAATCCTGGAATGTTTTCATCAAAAACCTTCATTTCTTTTCGACTGAAGAAAGAAAGACATGGACATCTTGAATGACATGGGGGAGAGTAAATTATCAGCAAAAGTATTTTTAAAAGTGAACTACTCTTTCAATAAAACACAGCCCAAAGATTCATCTCTCTCTCCTGTCTCTGTCCATCAGGTCAGTTGAATGGAGATCAGTGCCGTCTCTCTTTCTCTCTGGTTTATCTGTCTGTCAGGAGTAACTCGGCACAGATGTTATAGTCGGTGGGCTTTCTGAGGGTGGAGATTATGCTGTGACACAGAACAGTATTTACCGTGGTACCGCTGAAGAACAGACGTGATTACTGAAGCATTGTTCCTATAATCCACATGAGAGCCACAGTTAATACGCCACCTCCAACCCCACACACACGAGCTCACAAAACAATGATGCATACGCGATATATTCTTACATCAAGACAAATAGATGTACGTTTCCTAGAATTTGTAAATTCACATGCAAAATCTCTTAAAATGAGTTCTAAGCACAAATGACGCAAAAAATGCACTCATGCGAAGACGCTATATATTCATTAAATAACAAATACACCCGCCGGCAAACCACTGAAAGGATCCTGACAAGTCGCTCATTCTGCATATGGCGAAAAACACATACCCACACACTGTTAATCCTGATAGTGGGTATGAATGAGAGTCATTAGAGCATAAAAACAACCACTCAGACAGATAAAACTCACAAAGAGCATGGAGAATGTGTGAGAGGATGAAAACACTTAAAGAAACCACCAGCAAACACACACACACAACAAAATTCAAGATGCTGATTGGTCAACACAATTACGTCAAACTTATTTTTAAGTTTACAAATATTTATTTGTATTTTTAAGTTTACAAATATTTATTTGTAAACTTAAACATATTTATAATATTTATAAATAAGTTTACAAATATGCATTAATATTTAAATATATAGTACAAATAAATATTTACAAATATTTATTTGAGTTAATATTTCACACATTTTCATGTTCTTGGTCCTCTGATAAAGGACTATTATCATTGACTAGAACAAAAATTATAAAAAAAAAAAAAATAGAATAAAATAAATAAATAGTAATGAAAATTTGAAATTTTGTAAGTTTGTAAGGTTAAGTTTAAGCAATAAAATTACTAAATAGAAATAGACACTGAAAATGAAATAAAAATTGAAAAAAATAAAATATTGATTAAAACAACAATAAAAATACTGAAAATGTATCAATATTAAATTTAAAATTAAAACGATAAAATTTTAAAAAAAATATTCATAAAAAATGTTTAATAAATAATTTATATTAATATTAGGGCTGTGCAAAAATTAATTGCGAATAATCGCATCCAAAATAAAAGTCAGTGTTTATATAATATATTTGTGTGTGCTGTATATAATTATTTTGTATATATAAATACACACACATGCATGTATGTATTTGAGAATTATTTGCACTTAAATTCTGTATATATATATAAAAATAAATAATCTATAATATATAAAAATAAATATTTCATATATGAATAACACATTTTCTTAAATATATACATGCATGTGTGGGTATTTATATATACAAAATAATTATATACAGCGCACACACATATATTATGTAAACACAGACTTTTATTTTGCATGCAATTAATCGCGATTAATTTTTGCACAGCCCTAATTAATATTAAAAATGTAATTACTCTGATGTTGGTAATGCTCACAATGACATGCTGGTAAACAAATAAAATAATTCATAATTTTTACGTATTATTTTTATTTAATTTATTTAAATTTACTTTTATTTAAATGTCATTTTTTTATTATTTAATTGTTAGCTTTCTAAATGAAATATAATATCTGGTTGGGAACGCCCACGCTAGCGGAAGGATGACAAATCAATTTGATTCAGAAAATGTTTCAATGAATCGTTCTTGTTTAATAAATATGGCTGATTATCTTTTCAACACAAAACCAACTTTACTTTATACACATTTCATGCTAGAGGACAAAAAAAGTTCCCCGAATTGAAGAATCACCCAAATATCTAAATAATAAATAATTCATGAATAATTTGGGGTAATTTTCCTCTCCATTTCCTCTTTTCAGCTATATAATATAAAGGCTTTATTAAATTTCCAGAGCTTGCACCCAACCCAGGCGTTCTCACACCCACGTGGTGAAAAGACTCTTCGCTCTGGGAATATAATGTGTGCGGTTTAATCTGGACGTATCAGAGAGTTATTTTAAAAGCTCAGAGCAGTAACCCCTTCCATCAAACTCCATTATCAGAGCCAAGCGCCTCCTGCCGGGACTAAATCCAGAGAGAAAACACTCGTGCTGAGAGACTTCAGACTAATAAACACTGAAAAATCATCCGGCCGTGATGGGGCCGCATTTCTGGAGCTGTTAGGATGCATCAGCATACTCTGATAAACAGACTACTTAATATGAGATGGATGGATGGAATAACAGACAGACAGACAGAAACAGGGATAGATAGATAGATAGATAGATAGATAGATAGATAGATAGATAGATAGATAGATAGATAGATAGATAGATAGATAGATAGATAGATAGATAGATAGATAGATAGATAGATAGATAGATAGATAGATAGATAGATAGATAGATAGATAGATAGATAGATAGATAGATAGATAGATAGACAGACAGACAGACAGAAACAGGGATAGATAGATAGATAGATAGATAGATAGATAGATAGATAGATAGATAGATAGATAGATAGATAGATAGATAGATAGATAGATAGATAGATAGATAGATAGATAGATAGATAGACAGACAGACAGACAGACAGACAGACAGACAGACAGACAGACAGACAGACAGACAGACAGACAGACAGACAGACAGACAGACAGACAGACAGACAGACAGACGGACAGACAGACAGAAAGGTAGACAGATAGATAGATAGATAGATAGATAGATAGATAGATAGACAGACAGACAGACAGACAGACAGACGGACAGACGGACAGACAGACGGACAGACAGACGGACAGACAGATCAATTGATCGATAGACAGACAGACAGACAGACAGACAGACAGAAACAGAGATAGATAGATAGATAGATAGATAGATAGATAGATAGATAGATAGATAGACATACAGACAGACAGACAGACAGACAGACAGACAGACAGACAGACAGACAGACAGACAGACAGATCAATTGATCGATAGACAGACAGACAGATAGAAAGACAGACAGACAGACAGACATAAAGGTAGACAGATAGACAGACAGACAGACAGACAGAAAGAAAGACAGACAGACAGACAGACAGACAGACAGACAGACAGACAGACAGACAGACAGTTAGAAAGACAGACAGATCGATAGACAGACAGACAGACAGACAGACAGTTAGAAAGACAGACAGATCGATAGACAGACGGGAGGACAGACAGATAGATTGATCGATAGACAGACAGATAAATCGATAAACAGACAGACAGGTAGAAAGACAGACAGATAGACAGACAGATAGAAAGATAGACAGATAGACAGACAGACAGACAGACAGACAGACAGGCAGACAGAAAGATAGACAGATAGATAGACATACAGAGAGAAAGACAGACAGACAGGACAGACAGATTGATAGACAGACAGATAGATAGAAAGACAGACAGACAGGAGGACAGACAGATCGATTGATCGAGAGACAGACAGATAAATCAAAAGACTGACAGACAGGTAGAAAGACAGACAGACAGAAAGAAAGGAAGACAGATAGATAGATAGACAGACAGATAGAAAGACAGACAGACAGACAGACAGACAGACAGACAGACAGACAGATAGATAGATAGATAGATAGATAGATAGACAGACAGACAGACAGACAGACAGAAAGACAGACAGACAGACAGACAGACAGACAGATAGATAGATAGATAGATAGATAGATAGACAGACAGACAGACAGACAGACAGACAGAAAGACAGACAGACAGACAGACAGACAGACAGACAGACAGACAGATAGATAGATAGATAGATAGATAGATAGACAGACAGACAGACAGACAGACAGACAGAAAGACAGACAGACAGACAGACAGACAGATAGATAGACAGACAGAAAGACAGACAGACAGACAGACAGACAGACAGACAGACAGACAGACAGACAGACAGACAGACAGACAGACAGACAGACAGACAGACAGATAGATAGATAGATGCGTTTATTGTCATCAAATGCGCTTTGCACTGAGAGAGATCTATCGCTCTCTTGTCAGTCATTAGTGTGCCTGATTACACACACACACACACACACATTAAGATTCATTTAGCAGCTGTTTTAGCATCAAAATCTATTAGGCAAATTAATGATGCATTTATCTGCTACACAAACCTGATGCCTGAACACACTGTACAACATACACACAGTTTATGAACCGCGGACGCTTCAACGTTGCATTGCAAAACGTAACAACGCAAGTATACAAACACCAACAACTGTCCTTTACCTCCAATACCTTCACAGCAGAGCAGCTAAAGTTAGTTCAGTGTCTGACACGTTTATCTATGCTGTTTAATACACACATTTCTACAGTGGTGTTTGTGTGATGCTGTCACAGGAGCAGTGTGAACGAGCATTTCTGCAGTGCCGCTCGATGACGGCATCCAGGGGCCCCACAGGCAGAGTCATCAATCACACACACACACACGGGCCCTTAATGACCGTCAGCCATCGCTGTTACACTCCTCGACAAAACGCCACAGACAGAGCGTGCCGGAGGACATGCGACCCTGTCAAAACCCCTAAAAAACGAGCCCTTAATCTCAGCCCAAAGCAGCTGGACCTTCATTTCCCTGCGTTCTGTTGTGTTTTCAGCCCACGTTCAGATGAATGAACAGACACACACACACTGCACTCAGAATAGAGGACTAGCATACTACTCGTCACAGCTCTCTCTCATTGAGTTTCTCGCTGTTTCAGAAACATATCTCAAGCTGAATTCAAAAGAAAAATATAAAAAATATTCTGCGTAAACAAAAATACAGTATTGCACTTCTGTGTCAAAATTGAAAATATAAATTAAAATGATTAAATTGAAAAAATATTGAAAATATCACTTGTTTTTATTGGACAGTCAGAAAATTTTATGTTTTAAAAACTGATCAAGTGATATTAAAAACAAAAGTGATATTAAAGACATTTATAATGTAATTAACTTTCTAGAATCTATTGGAACAAACCTGAACAAAAAATGTATAACATCTCGACAAAAATATGAACTGTTTTCAACATTGATGATAATCAGAAATGTTTTCTTGAACATCAAATCATCATATTATTATGATTTCTGAAGGATCATGTGACACTGAAAATTTAAAAATTCAGCTTTGTTCACAAGAATAAATTACATTCACACAAAAAAACAGTATTGCACTTCTGTGTCAAAATTGAAAATATAAACTAAAATTAATAAATTGAAAAAATATTGAAAATATCACCTGTTTTTTGGACAGTCCGAAAATTTAACGCAGAAAACACATTAAAAAATTATTAGTAAATAATAAAATTAATTGAAGAAAAATGCAAAATAGCCGTATTTACATCTGAAACAATAACTGGACGGAAATTTCTTAATCAAACATAACGAGGTCTGTCATTCAAAAGTTTGAGGTCGGATTTTTAAAAAAGATTTTAAAAAAATGATCAAAAGTGACAGTAAAGACATTTATAATGTAATTAGCTTTCTAGAATCTATTGGAACAAACCTGAACAAAAAATGTATAACGTCTCCACAAAAATATGAACAGTTTTCAACATTGATAATGATCACAAATGTTTTCTTGAACATCAAATCATCATATTATTATAATTTCTGAAGGATCATGTGACACTGAAAAATTAAAAATTCAGCTTTGTTCACAAGAATAAATTAGAATCACACAGAAAACAGTTATTTTGATTATTTTAGTTCATCAATATTTTAGTTTGTACTGTATTTTTGGTCAAATAATTGCAGTCTTGATGAGCAGAACAAAAACATTAAAAGAGTATGGTAGTGTACAGCTTTTGGAAATGTTACATACTGCATACTATTAAACATTATTGCATAATTATAATATATTGTGTTGTATGCAGCACGTATTACATTAATATTCAATTTCAAACACAATCAATACGAGCAACAGACAGTCCATGACAAACTGACCAATCAAATGACCGATTCAGAGGTCACATGACTATCTCTCTTACAGTTTTCACTGTGATATTTTTGAGGAAGGTTTTATCCTGTTCAAACTCATTCATCAAAATGAACGAATCTTTTGAACGAGTCATTTGATTGATTCAACGAACGAAATGACTCGAAAAAAAGATTCGTTCATTTTGATGAACAGGAGAGTCACGAACGCGCATCACAGAACAGAGCAAGGCGAGCATTTGTGCTTATAAAACTTAAACTTTGTTATTTATTTTTGAAATGGCCGATCGTTTCACTAGATAAGACCCTTATTCATCGTCTGGTGTCGTTTAAAGCCCTTTGAAGCTGCACTGAAACTCTCATTTGGACCTTGAACCGTTTGGACCCCATTGAAGTCCATTATATGGAGAAAATCCTGGAATGTTTTCATCAAAAACCTTCATTTCTTTTCAACTGAAGAAAGAAAGACATGGACATCTTGGATGACATGGGGGAGAGTAAATTATCAGCAAAAGTTTTTTTAAAAGTGAACTTCTTTAATGCAGTCTGGCGGTCCGTGAGTCTCGTTTGGTGTTTCTAATTCGTTCATAATGTCTCGCTTTAAGACTGGATCGCACAAACTTACTGAGAGTAGAGCATTCGGGAGCGGACGATGAATTTGAAGATGTACTCGAGGGCTTTGAGCGTCCTCAGGATGGGTTCACAGGCCTCTCCTCGACTCGACACGTCCAGGTACGTCTTCAGCACGGACATCAACTTCCTGCAGCACACGCAACGAGACAGAGAGAGGTTTAGTAGGAACAGTAATCAACAATAATTCTCTAAATAACTAATTCAACTACAAATTCAAGATACTTTGAGACAGATAAAACACACAAATCAACTAGAACACACGGGTAACACTATATGTCAACAGAAATGCTATTTTGACGATCTCATCTTCAAGGACCTAGTATACATTTTTCCATGTTTATCTTTCTTAAATGTGTAATGATTATGTTTGAGCATGAAAAACCTCTACAAACTTCTTCTCTATATGAGTCTCAGTGTTTCTGAACTCCTGAAACGCCTCAATTGTAGTCTTGAGTTTCTCCCGGGAATGAATACGTCACAAAATTGCTCATTATAATAATTAATGCGCAGAATAAAGGGGCGGGGCCTGGTTGAGTGAGTTAGTAGTGTGTTAAACTGGCAGTTATGGGAAGGGGCGGGACATTTCCCAAACACACTCGACCAATCCCAACACACTGCTCCAGCCGACCAATCAGAGCACAGTGTGCTTTTCAGAAGGCGGGGCTTCATAGAGACAGATGCTGTGTCCGAAATCTCCACTCAAACCCCTTGTTTCTCCAAAACTTGAAAACTAAAAGTGATTTCTTGCAGTTTTTGTTATAATGCGCTACTCCACACATGATTATAACTTATTTTTACGATCAGCGCAATGCATGATGGTATGTAGGGCTTAGGTTAGTGACCATCGGTTGTACACTACTCTTCAAAATGCATTCTGGGATACATTGAGTGGACTATATAGGGTATAATAATCATCACCATACATTCGGACAGCACTACAAAATGGCAAGCTCACTATATAGTCCACTATATAGTGAGTAATGGGTGATTTCGGACACAGCAACAGTGTTACCGACAGACTAGGAAGAGAGGAGCCGCAACAATGAGGAAAATAATGTGTTCAAGCATGAAAACCTGTTCGATTAGAGCCCAAAACGACATCAAGACTTTGAAAAAGGGCATAATAGGTCATTTTTAATAATTTATTCACTACCTTATCTGTTACATGGTCCAAGTGACCCAATTCAGATTTGTTCCTCCCGTGTGAAACAGATCGGATATGATCCACAAACGTGTGGCGCATGGATTCTGATATTCTCACATCGGTTTCATGTGTGGAAATAAATCTGCTATAAATCATACATGCATTTCCATCTGCCATGTGTTCCCGGATATTCCCATCAATGCGAGTCATATGTCATTGTGACGAACGACGTCGACTCAACTGCGATCACGTGACTCTTTTCAATGGCGCAATGGACCAATTTTTTGCTGACCTTTAGAGATGTCCGTAAAGCAAAAGCTTATTTTATCAAATCATCTGCGTCTATTACAAATCGTGACTTTTTTTAGCCTAAGCATGTAGTGTAAATGCAGATATGGGTCACTTTGAAAAGTGAAAGTCAATTGAATTGGGCATGAAGACCTGCAGCCTTCGGGTATCTGAGGATGTGTTACAGATTCACACACACACTGCCATCTAGTGTTGAATGAAGAGCGTTTGACTTACTTGTAAGCCAGCGTGGCGCTGAAGTGTTGTTTGATATACGCCTCCAACACAGTGTTAAAATGCTGAAACTTTCTGTCGGCGATCAGACCGATGATATAGATCTGAGAGAGAGAGAGAGAGAGAAATCATTGAAAACAAATCTTTCTGTCTTTGTTTATTCTTATATTCTCATTATCTACAATTTAAGGACTAGAATATGTCATTTGAAGTGAGAAATACGACATTTGGGAGCAAAATGATTCATAAATAGAGTAAATAATGGGTTTTCAGTTTTCTTGCAGGGTTTGGGTTAGTCATCATTTTAATTAACTTTATATAAACACAAGAGAAGTCTTTAAAAACTAGAAATGACACTCTTACAGATAAAACTTCTTTATTGGTATCGATGGTCCCATTAAGAACATTTAACAGCCATGGAATCTTTTAATTGCAAAAAAAGGTTCATTAGAGTTCATTAAAATATCCCTCAAGCCCTTAATCCTGTAATTGTGGACAAATGTGGGCACAGACTCAGGTGTGATCCTAATTTTTATTTATTATAAATGTTATATCACCGTCTTCGATAAAGTTTGTCTATCCATTTATGGTGTTTTTTTATTATTTTGGGGGTATTTTTGAATGTATTTATTTACTTCAAAAAGTACCATATTTTCCATGTAAATTATGCTTATTTTAATGTTTTACTTTTTTTATCTTTTTAACTACATTAAAATATCATTCCAATAAGTTCTTAGGGCTAAAACCTAAAGATGAAGTGACTTTGCTGTTATTTTGGCTTATTTTAGAATGCTCTAAATTACAGTTTTTCCCATTCATTTCTATGGGTGCCCATTTTTGACCAAAATACATTTTTTTTTTCACCCATTTAACATTGTAGAATTGAGTCAAAAAAAAAATGTGTGTTCAGGAGGCGAACTTAGGAAAAGTAGCCAAGTCTTGTAGCGCTCAGATCAAGGGAAGTATTTTTTAAAAATGAATCAAAACTATTTTGCCCACATTTGTCCAGAATACAGTTTTAGGGTTTAGAAAAAACGGTTCTTTTAAGAACTGAAAGGTTCTTCGTGGAATCAAAAATGATTCTTCTGCAAAAACCCCATTTAAACCGCTGTTTTTCCAAGTGTGTGTGAGTGAGTGAGAGAGTGTGTGTGTGTGTGCTTACCAGAGCGTCAAACACCAAAATATCGTAGTCATCAGTCTGAGAATGTTCCATCATGATGTTGAACAGGGCGTCCAAGGTGTCCTGCAGGAACTACACACACACACACACACACACACTCATAAACTACTGTGCATACTGAGCTACAGATGCTCATGTGTAATTTAAGTGCAACACACACCTTCACAACCTCCTCTCCATCAATGAGTTTGAGTTCTTGTAGGTTTTGTTTCAGCATTTCCGGACGAGTCCTCCACTTCAGCAGACCCAACAAACCCACTGAGAAACACAGAGAGTGTGTAAGCGCAACTGACTCTTAATCACGAGGCGTTAATGAATCTGTTTAGTTCATGTGTTTAGCAGTGAATATGTCCGTGTGTGTGTGTGTTCGTTAGGGTTGCATTGTGATGGATGTTTCCGGAAGATTCATTAGCGTGATTAACGGGCTTTCTCAAGAACAGCTGTTACAGCACACCTGCGTCTCTGTGTGTGTGTGTGTGTGTGTTCTTAAAGGGCCTTCAAGATAAATCTTTCAACAATAGCACACAATCAGATAAACACAATTAAAATATTTAGATTTAACCCAATAAATGCTGATGGATCCATATGTTTTGTCTATATAAATATCAGCATCTGCACAAAATTGCATATTTTTTGAGCTCCATATTCTCACTATATCATATGAGCCATAAAAGCCTGGTGTATCAAATATGATACTAAACAGAAAAACATATGCATTTACTTTCTTTCTTAACAATAAGACATTTCTGGTCTTTTTGTGAATAAGTGCATGTTATTTGCATGTAAAGCGTTTGTTTGTCTGGTCATCTTCCATCACAGAGTAATAACCTGCTGTGAAATGACCGTTCTTTTCAACCAGTCATACCGAGACCTCTTATTATTCAACTTCCTGTCATGTAGAAACACTTTTCAGCACCTGATGAATAAAATCATGTTTTTCCTCCCTGAAGATCTTTTTTTTCACTTGGAAATTCATCACATTACAGAAGTGAAATGGAGTGTGAATGTCGTTTCATTCAGGATATAAAAGCTTTTTTCCCCATTTCCCCAACACACACACACCTCTGGTTCACTATCTTTGTCTGGACTCTCAATAAGATGTGATGGTTTTTATAGTGTGCAAAATGAATATTCTCTCCCCTTAAACTAACCATCACACACACACACACTAACCCGTCGCCTAAACCTACCCATCACACACACACTAACCCGTCGCCTAAACCTACCCATCACACACACACACACTAACCCGTCGCCTAAACCTATCCATCACACACACACATACACACGAATCTGACTCCTAAACCTACCCATCACACACATACACACACGAACCCGACCCCTAAACCTACCCATCACACACACACATACACACGAATCTGACTCCTAAACCTACCCATCACACACATACACACACGAACCTGACTTCTAAACCTACCCATCACACACACACACACGAACCTGACCCCTAAACCTACCCATAACACACACACACACACTAACCCGGCCCCTAAACCTACCCATCACACACATACACACACTAAACCAGTCCCTAAACCTACCCATCACACACTCACACACTAACCCGACTCCTAAACCTGGCCATCACACACATACACACACTAAACCAGTCCCTAAAACTACCCATTACACACATACACACACTAAACCAGTCCCTAAACCTACCCATCACACACATACACACACTAAACCAGTCCCTAAAACTACCCATCACACACATACACACACTAAACCAGTCCCTAAACCTACCCATCACACACATACACACACTAAACCAGTCCCTAAACCTACCCATCACACACATACACACACTAAACCAGTCCCTAAAACTACCCATTACACACATACACACACTAAACCAGTCCCTAAACCTACCCATCACACACTCACACACTAACCCGACTCCTAAACCTGGCCATCACACACATACACACACCAACCCGGCCCTTAAACTACCCATCACACACATACACACACTAAACCAGTCCCTAAAACTACCCATTACACACATACACACACTAAACCAGTCCCTAAAACTACCCATTACACACATACACACACTAAACCAGTCCCTAAACCTACCCATCACACACACACATACACTAAACCAGTCCCTAAACCTACCCATCACACACTCACACACGAACCTGACTCCTAAACCTACCCATCACACACACACACACGAACCTGACCCCTAAACCTACCCATCACACACACACACACACTAAACCAGTCCCTAAACCTACCCATCACACACACACACACGAACCTGACCCCTAAACCTACCCATAACACACACACTAAAACAGTCCCTAAACCTACCCATCACACACACACTAAACCAGTCCCTAAACCTACCCATAACACACACACACACTAACCCGACCCCTACACCTACCCATAACAAACAACTTTCTGCATTTTAACATTTAAAAAAAACATAATTCTGTATGATTTACAAGCTCAATTTAGGTTCACGTTAGGTTTAAGTCCCCACTGGGATAGAATCACACACACACACACACCGTTCTGCGTGAGCTTGGTGGAGCAGACGAGTGTTGCGATGGTGAAGGTGTCTCTGGAGCTGACCGACAGGCCGCCCACACTACTGGAGCTGCGCATCAGCGTCGCCCCCTTGTGGCTGTCAGAGTGACTGCGCTCCGACGGCAGGGACAGGTACGAGCTCACCTCCTCCATACGCTTACTGTCACCCTACACACACACACAGGAGACACATGTGAATACTATCTACACCATATTATCTATAGAGGCCAAAACCTGCAGAAATTACAAATAAACACCCAGTGGACGGTTTATGGTTTCTGATATAATGCCTGTTTATTTTTGTGTGCATGATTGGAAAACCTTCTGGATATCAGTTGTAAACACTATTAAATGAGGCTTCACATTTTTTAATCTCATTTCTGCATCGTTTAAGCCTATCTAAAATAACTATTATAAAAAAATGTGAATAAAACATCACAAACCCCATGTCCGATTAATTTTAACACTTTTTGTCCGCAGTGAGCCTCTGTAAGTGTGTGTTTCTGACCTTAAAGACGGTGAGCTCATGAATGCCATCTCTCAGAACGGTTCCGTCTTCCTTCATCAGACGAACAAACGCCATCGCGAAGTTCCTCTCACTCTTGTCCTTCGCTGCATCGCACAAATCACACATTTATTCATATTTATATTCACGTCTGCTAACATTCAGAATCACATCTAGACAGACTGGACATGAAGAGTCTAAAAATTATAGTTATGTGGCTTTTAATTCCATAGTGCATCAAAACATTAGTTATGTTTCCATGCAAAGTTGCAATTTTAACTTATGCGCAAAATTGGAATATAAGTCAATATAAGTCTTATAAGTCTTTATAATATAAGTCTTTTTTTGATGCACATTGATGAACTTACTCGGTAAACGTGAAACATTTATACAATTAAATGCGCATTTATGTGCATCTTGGTATTTCCATCCAGTGTTTTTTTAATGCAATATTTTAAAATGTGCATAAAAATGGAGATCACTGCACAGACTTATGTCCAATCACACGCTCTCTAGAATGAGGAAGCTTTTTTTTTAATCAGCTGAAATTTAATTGAGATTGTTAACTGATTGACGTTAACAAAATAATTAAATTATGACTTGATAATCACAATATTTTATCTTTATTAAATATATTAATAATTATATTATTATATTATTATATATATTATAATAATATATTTTATATATATATAAAATAAATAAAATAAATAAATATATATATATAAAATAATAATTAAAAAAAAAATATATATATATATATATATATATATTTAAAATAATATAAAATATATAAAATGTAATTCAGAACTATGTAAGTTTCTGCCAGGGAATTAAAAAGGTAAATGTGACTTTTTATCTGAGATATAAACTCAGTCAGAATTGAAAGTTATAAACTCGCAATAGCAAGATAAAAACTTTTTTTTATTATTTATTCCATGACAGAACAAGCTTCAATACAGAGCACTACTGTACAGACTGTGAAACTTACACTCCTGTGAGGAGCGATGACGAAACATGAAGCGCAGGTGTATTCTGGGCATCTCCTCCAGAGGAATCGCCACCTAGAGGCCGGAGGAAAGCATTACTTCACACACACTGACACCAAGCAGGAGAGGAGACTGCAGTTTCTCACACATACACACAATAACCTAACCCCTAAACCTACCCATCACGCACACACACAAAACAACCCAACCACAGGCGATTTTTTTAATGCATTTTACTGGTCTAATTGTGAAAAATGTTGCTCTTATTTATAAATATATTCTCTCCAAATCCCCAGGCTTCATTTATGTATGGATAAAGTGGTTGAATGGACAGAATGTGCGAATGAAATCAAGTCATGCCTGACATTTTTCTAGTCAACATCCTATTTCAACTATAAACGTCATATAAATGGTTGTGAATGCTGTTTAACGTTCAATATCTCGGTCTCTCTCACCTTAAAAGTCTCCATCCAGCGAGGTTGTTTGATCTGGTAGTAAATGACTGACCTATACTCGTTCACAGGCCGATCTCCAGCTCCCAGACAGATCGAGTTCTGCACCACACAACACAAGACAGCTGTCAATCAACACCCAAAACATAATTTATATTTAATAATCTAATTTATCAGCTGACCTTTGACCTATCCTTACGAATATATATATTTAATATTCATATATTGAATATATTATTCATATATTGTAGGATTATACTATTGGGGCTGGATACAAGAAGATTTGAACTTTATGAATACATTTTAAATGTATATTTTATAAAATGTGAATATTTAAAAATACACATATATATGTATATATAAAAATTCTTGACAAAAATACTGCTATACGATTTGATGTTTGAACGTTTTACCAAGATACATTCAATAATAACTTGAGTAATAAATAAATCATTTAATTTAATAAATCATTAATAAACTTATAGAAATAGTTCAAATGCATGTTGAATATATTTTAAATCTATACAATTAAATGTTTATATTTAAATTTATAATTAAAATTTTAAAAGTAAAATGTGGATGAACATAAACGACTGGTCTACTGTATTAGAATAATAATATATTATATATTTTAGAATATTATATATTTTAACCAAGATACTTGAATAAAATAACGTACATGACAAATCATTACTAAATCGAAATAAATTGTCAAATACATTTTGAATATATATATATATATATACACATACTTAAAACGTTTTAACATATAAGTATATATAAAAAAATATTATTTTTTTAAACTATATATACAATTCACTGAACATATTATTTGATTTGACCATTATTTTAATTAATGTATACATTTTAAAAAGCTATTTTCAATAAATAACATGAACACTGATGTGATAACAGGTCATTACAAAAATGTAAAGAAATTGTTAATTAGAAATAGAAAATGTTAAATACACACACCTATACACATGTACTGGTTATATATTACAAATACAAGCTGTCAATCAACACAGAAAACATTTCCTTGTCTAACCCATCGGCTGACCTTTGACCTTTCACTCACCGGCACAATCTTGCCCTCCTCGTCACACACCAGCATGATGACCTCCACGTTCTTCTGCGTGGTTTTGTTGTACTTGTCGAAGTCTCCGGAGTGCAGCGTGAGGTAGATGTCGTTACGGATGTCCCCCGGCATGATGATCTCGGGGAAACCCAGTTTGCGCGCAACCACTGTGCTCCGGTCCACCAGATGGGGGTATTCCTTCCGGATCTGGATGATGTCGCCCACTAAAGCTTTCATGGTGACCCACAGACCTGAAAAACACACTCCAAATTATCTTTTGAAGTTTTTAAAGATTATCTTTTTGAAGTGTGTGTGTGTGTTGTGCATGTGTGAGTCTGTCTGTCCATGTGTGTGTGGATGGGATTATGAGCAGGGAAACCACATTGAGTCGTACCTTGGCCTCCGCTGTCGCCTCGCGATGATGTCACTTTGTTTAGCAGAGTGTGCAGAAAGTCGTTCTCAGCTATGACTCTACAAACACACACACACACAAGAATAGAGAACAGTAATTACATCACTGCAAATTTTCTCTAGTAAATGCACATTAATCAAAACTTAAAGAAATAGTTACAAACAAATGAGTGCGCACACACACACACTATAAATATATAAATACTACATATATACAAATATATAATATTTGTAGTATATATGTAGTATATATGTAGGTTTGTAGTATATATTTGTAGTATATATGTAATATATGTAGTATATATATATATATTGTAGTGTATATGTATATATGTAATATTTGTAGAATATTGTAGTATATATATATATATATATATATATATATATATATATATATATAATACTACATACAAATATAATAATATATATACTGTACACACAGACGTATAAACAAACTTTTATGTTAGATGCGATTTATTGACAGCATTATATAATAATATCTACATACTAATATGTACTAATAGGTCATTAATACAATACATGTAAAGATAACCTAGAAATAGAAAATATCATAAAAACCCGAAATTAGAGTGTGACAAAAAGCAAAAATCATGATATAAAATGATTATTGGCCTCAAAAAAATAGGTATTCACTAAGAGGATCGGAAAAACAATGTTTAGAGATTTTTTTCTTGACTATGTTGATGTTGAATAACGCCACTACTTTTGTTTTCCTTTTTTATTTAATTTTTTATTATTTTTGTTTTTATTTATTTATTTATTTATTTTTATTTATTTATCTATTTATTTATGTATTTGTCTATTTATTTATTTATCTATATATTTATTTATCTATTTATTTATTATGTATTTGGTTGGAGGTTTATATTTCTAAGTATTGTATGCATGTTCTGGCGTCATTCTCCAAATCGGATGGTGAGGGGTGCGATGTATATATTGTAATAATCAATAAAAACAAACTCTGAACTAAAATGATTATTGCAATAAAAAATTTAATTATGAGAAAAAGTTGAAATTATGCGATTATGACTTTTGATCTCGTAATTATGTATTGTAATGTCATATTTACTTTTGAGCATTAAAATGTATTGCAAATATCATTTGAATAGACTTAAAAGTTATAATACTTTCGATAATAATAACAACGGCAACCATGTAAATGTAAATGTAAATAAAAAGTTAATTAGAAATATAAAATGTAATTTAAGATATATAAATATAAAATGTAATATGTACAAAACAAATGTATTCATATTTGAATGGACTGTTTATTGAAGGTTTCTTAAACTATGACAGATGTGTTTGTCTCAACTCTAAAAAAATATGTATTGCGTAACCCATCTTTGGGTCAAATATGGACAAACTCAGCCTTTGGGTTAAATGTTTAAATTACATTTTTAACCCAACATTTGGGTTTGTCCATATTTGACCCAAATTTGAGTTAAAACAACCCAGCATTTTTTAGAGTGAATGAAAATTGTGTGAAAATTGATATCAAAACTCAATTATAACAGGGTGAGCAAACAATGAGAGAACGTCCTCGTTTGGCTGAACTCTTCTGAACAGGAGACGAGGAGAGACTTACGGGTGAAAGGGAATGAAATACTGCTTCTCTTCGTCACATTCTGCCTTTCCTTTAATGATGTCGCTGATATCCATCACTGCCAATAAACACAGATATATATATATATCTATATATGCGTCTCTATAATAAATGCAGATCAAATGAGATGATTCAACCTGATATTTACCAGCCACACCAAACGGCCTCCGCAGGCCCGTCGTACATTTCTTATGATGAGCGTCTTTCAGATCCATACGGCCCACGCGCACAATCTGACAGATCAGATAGATCTTCTCTCGGTTCAGGTCTTTATTCCCCAGATCCTTGACGGAGAGAAAGAAGAGAGTCTTTCAGTCTCCAGGATATCAAAATATCTCTGCAGACACTAAATCAACATGTATTTGTGATAGAAATGGTCCCTTATGAAAGCCTGTGTCCATCACAAGTATGAGATCAAAAGTAGAAAATACAGTATGACATAAAATGTGAAAAAATCTGGCATAATATGACATAAAAGGTCATCATTATGGCACAAGAGGTCAAATTATTACATTAAAAGTCACATCAAAACTCAAAATATATTTAATTTCAAAATCAAACCTACGCCACTGCCAATCACAATGGGGCAAGTCGTCACAAGAGAGTCTAATCACAATGGGGCAAGTCGTCACAGGAGAGTCTAATCACACTGGGGCAAGTCGTCACAAGAGAGTCTAATCACACCGGGGCAAGTTGTCACAGGAGAGTCTAATCACACTGGGGCAAGTTGTCACAAGAGAGTCTAATCACAATGGGGCAAGTTGTCACAAGAGAGTCTAATCACAATGGGGCAAGTTGTCACAAGAGAGTCTAATCACTCTGGGGCAAGTTGTCACAAGAGAGTCTAATCACAATGGGGCAAGTTGTCACAGGAGAGTCTAATCACACTGGGGCAAGTCGTCACGGAAGAGTCTAATCACACTGGGGCAAGTTGTCACAATAGAGTCTAATCACACTGGGGCAAGTCGTCACAAGAGAGTCTAATCACACTGGGGCAAGTTGTCACAATAGAGTCTAATCACACTGGGGCAAGTTGTCACAAGAGAGTCTAATCACAATGGGGCAAGTTGTCACAGGAGAGTCTAATCACACTGGGGCAAGTTGTCACAGGAGAGTCTAATCACAATGGGGCAAGTCGTCACAGGAGAGTCTAATCAAACCGGGGCAAGTTGTCACAAGACAGTCTAATCACAATGGGGCAAGTTGTCACAGGAGAGTCTAATCAAACCGGGGCAAGTTGTCACAGGAGAGTCTAATCACACCGGGGCAAGTCGTCACAGGAGAGTCTAATCACACCGGGGCAAGTCGTCACAGGAGAGTCTAATCACACTGGGGCAAGTAGTCACAGGAGAGTCTAATCAAACCGGGGCAAGTCGTCATAGGAGAGTCTAATCAAACCGGGGCAAGTCGTCACAGGAGAGTCTAATCACACTGGGGCAAGTAGTCACAGGAGAGTCTAATCAAACCGGGGCAAGTCGTCATAGGAGAGTCTAATCACACCGGGGCAAGTCGTCACAGGAGAGTCTAATCACACTGGGGCAAGTAGTCACAGGAGAGTCTAATCAAACCGGGGCAAGTCGTCATAGGAGAGTCTAATCACACCGGGGCAAGTCGTCACAGGAGAGTCTAATCACACTGGGGCAAGTAGTCACAGGAGAGTCTAATCAAACCGGGGCAAGTCGTCATAGGAGAGTCTAATCACACCGGGGCAAGTAGTCACAGGAGAGTCTAATCACACCGGGGCAAGTCGTCATAGGAGAGTCTAATCACACCGGGGCAAGTCGTCACAGGAGAGTCTAATCACACCGGGGCAAGTCGTCATAGGAGAGTCTAATCACACCGGGGCAAGTCGTCATAGGAGAGTCTAATCACACCGGGGCAAGTCGTCACAGGAGAGTCTAATCAAACCGGGGCAAGTCGTCATAGGAGAGTCTAATCACACCGGGGCAAGTCGTCATAGGAGAGTCTAATCACACCGGGGCAAGTCGTCATAGGAGAGTCTAATCACACCGGGGCAAGTCGTCACAGGAGAGTCTAATCAAACCGGGGCAAGTAGTCACAGGAGAGTCTAATCAAACCGGGGCAAGTCGTCATAGGAGAGTCTAATCACACCGGGGCAAGTAGTCACAGGAGAGTCTAATCACACCGGGGCAAGTCGTCATAGGAGAGTCTAATCACACCGGGGCAAGTCGTCATAGGAGAGTCTAATCACACTGGGGCAAGTCGTCACAAGAGAGTCTAATCAAACCGGGGCAAGTTGTCACAATAGAGTCTAATCACACTGGGGCAAGTAGTCACAGGAGAGTCTAATCACACTGGGGCAAGTAGTCACAGGAGAGTCTAATCACACTGGGGCAAGTTGTCACAGAGTCTAATCACACCGGGGCAAGTAGTCACAAGAGAGTCTAATCAAACCGGGCCAAGTTGTCACAGAGTCTAATCACACCGGGGCAAGTCGTCACAGGAGAGTCTAATCACAATGGGGCAAGTTGTCACAAGAGAGTCTAATCACACTGGGGCAAGTTGTCACAATAGAGTCTAATCACACCGGGGCAAGTCGTCACAGGAGAGTCTAATCACACTGGGGCAAGTTGTCACAAGAGAGTCTAATCACACTGGGGCAAGTTGTCACAATAGAGTCTAATCACACTGGGGCAAGTTGTCACAAGAGAGTCTAATCACACTGGGGCAAGTCGTCACAGGAGAGTCTAATCAAACCGGGGCAAGCTGTCACAAGAGAGTCTAATCACACCGGGGCAAGTCGTCACAGGAGAGTCTAATCACACCGGGGCAAGTCGTCACAGGAGAGTCTAATCACACCGGGGCAAGTCGTCACAGGAGAGTCTAATCACACTGGGGCAAGTTGTCACAAGAGAGTCTAATCAAACCGGGGCAAGTTGTCACAATAGAGTCTAATCACACTGGGGCAAGTTGTCACAGGAGAGTCTAATCACACCGGGGCAAGTCGTCACAGGAGAGTCTAATCACACTGGGGCAAGTTGTCACAAGAGAGTCTAATCACACTGGGGCAAGTTGTCACAAGAGAGTCTAATCACACTGGGGCAAGTCGTCACAGGAGAGTCTAATCAAACCGGGGCAAGTTGTCACAGGAGAGTCTAATCACACCGGGGCAAGTCGTCACAGGAGAGTCTAATCACACCGGGGCAAGTTGTCACAGGAGAGTCTAATCACACCGGGGCAAGTCGTCACAGGAGAGTCTTATCACCCCGGGGCAAGTCGTCACAGGAGAGTCTAATCACACCGGGGCAAGTCGTCACAGGAGAGTCTAATCACACCGGGGCAAGTCGTCAGAGGAGAGTCTAATCACACCGGGGCAAGTCGTCACAGGAGAGTCTAATCACACCGGGGCAAGTCGTCACAGGAGAGTCTTATCACACCGGGGCAAGTCGTCACAGGAGAGTCTAATCACACCGGGGCAAGTCGTCACAGGAGAGTCTAATCACACCGGGGCAAGTCGTCACAGGAGAGTCTAATCAAACCGGGGCAAGTTGTCACAAGAGAGTCTAATCAAACCGGGGCAAGTCGTCACAGGAGAGTCTAATCACACTGGGGCAAGTCGTCACAGGAGAGTCTAATCACACTGGGGCAAGTCGTCACAGGAGAGTCTAATCACACCGGGGCAAGTCGTCACAGGAGAGTCTAATCACACCGGGGCAAGTCGTCACAGGAGAGTCTAATCAAACCGGGGCAAGTTGTCACAAGAGAGTCTAATCAAACCGGGGCAAGTCGTCACAGGAGAGTCTAATCACACTGGGGCAAGTCGTCACAGGAGAGTCTTATCACACCGGGGCAAGTCGTCACAGGAGAGTCTAATCACACTGGGGCAAGTCGTCACAGGAGAGTCTAATCACACTGGGGCAAGTCGTCACAGGAGAGTCTAATCAAACCGGGGCAAGTTGTCACAAGAGAGTCTAATCAAACCGGGGCAAGTCGTCACAAGAGAGTCTAATCAAACCGGGGCAAGTCGTCACAAGAGAGTCTAATCAAACCGGGGCAAGTTGTCACAGGAGAGTCTAATCACAATGGGGCAAGTCGTCACAGGAGAGTCTAATCACACTGGGGCAAGTTGTCACAGGAGAGTCTAATCACAATGGGGCAAGTTGTCACAAGAGAGTCTAATCACAATGGGGCAAGTCGTCACAGGAGAGTCTAATCACACTGGGGCAAGTTGTCACAAGAAAGTCTAATCACAATGGGGCAAGTCGTCACAGGAGAGTCTAATCACACTGGGGCAAGTTGTCACAGGAGAGTCTAATCACAATGGGGCAAGTTGTCACAAGAGAGTCTAATCACACCGGGGCAAGTTGTCACAAGAAAGTCTAATCACAATGGGGCAAGTTGTCACAGGAGAGTCTAATCACACTGGGGCAAGTTGTCACAAGAAAGTCTAATCACAATGGGGCAAGTTGTCACAAGAGAGTCTAATCACACCGGGGCAAGTTGTCACAAGAAAGTCTAATCACAATGGGGCAAGTTGTCACAAGAGAGTCTAATCACACCGGGGCAAGTTGTCACAAGAAAGTCTAATCACAATGGGGCAAGTCGTCACAGGAGAGTCTAATCACACTGGGGCAAGTTGTCACAGGAGAGTCTAATCACAATGGGGCAAGTTGTCACAAGAGAGTCTAATCACACCGGGGCAAGTTGTCACAAGAAAGTCTAATCACAATGGGGCAAGTTGTCACAGGAGAGTCTAATCACAATGGGGCAAGTTGTCACAAGAGAGTCTAATCACAATGGGGCAAGTCGTCACAGGAGAGTCTAATCACACTGGGGCAAGTTGTCACAGGAGAGTCTAATCACAATGGGGCAAGTTGTCACAGGAGAGTCTAATCACAATGGGGCAAGTTGTCACAAGAGAGTCTAATCACACCGGGGCAAGTTGTCACAAGAGAGTCTAATCACAATGGGGCAAGTTGTCACAGGAGAGTCTAATCACAATGGGGCAAGTTGTCACAAGAGAGTCTAATCACACCGGGGCAAGTTGTCACAAGAAAGTCTAATCACAATGGGGCAAGTTGTCACAGGAGAGTCTAATCACACTGGGGCAAGTTGTCACAAGAAAGTCTAATCACAATGGGGCAAGTTGTCACAAGAAAGTCTAATCACAATGGGGCAAGTCGTCACAGGAGAGTCTAATCACACTGGGGCAAGTTGTCACAAGAAAGTCTAATCACAATGGGGCAAGTTGTCACAAGAAAGTCTAATCACAATGGGGCAAGTCGTCACAGGAGAGTCTAATCACACTGGGGCAAGTTGTCACAAGAAAGTCTAATCACAATGGGGCAAGTTGTCACAAGAAAGTCTAATCACAATGGGGCAAGTCGTCACAGGAGAGTCTAATCACACTGGGGCAAGTTGTCACAGGAGAGTCTAATCACAATGGGGCAAGTTGTCACAGGAGAGTCTAATCACAATGGGGCAAGTTGTCACAAGAGAGTCTAATCACACCGGGGCAAGTTGTCACAAGAAAGTCTAATCACAATGGGGCAAGTTGTCACAGGAGAGTCTAATCACAATGGGGCAAGTTGTCACAGGAGAGTCTAATCACAATGGGGCAAGTTGTCACAGGAGAGTCTAATCACACTGGGGCAAGTTGTCACAAGAGAGTCTAATCACAATGGGGCAAGTTGTCACAGGAGAGTCTAATCACAATGGGGCAAGTTGTCACAGGAGAGTCTAATCACAATGGGGCAAGTTGTCACAAGAGAGTCTAATCACACCGGGGCAAGTTGTCACAAGAAAGTCTAATCACAATGGGGCAAGTTGTCACAAGAGAGTCTAATCACAATGGGGCAAGTTGTCACAGGAGAGTCTAATCACACTGGGGCAAGTTGTCACAAGAGAGTCTAATCACAATGGGGCAAGTTGTCACAGGAGAGTCTAATCACAATGGGGCAAGTTGTCACAAGAGAGTCTAATCACACCGGGGCAAGTTGTCACAAGAAAGTCTAATCACAATGGGGCAAGTTGTCACAGGAGAGTCTAATCACACTGGGGCAAGTTGTCACAGGAGAGTCTAATCACAATGGGGCAAGTTGTCACAAGAGAGTCTAATCACAATGGGGCAAGTTGTCACAGGAGAGTCTAATCACACTGGGGCAAGTTGTCACAAGAGAGTCTAATCACAATGGGGCAAGTTGTCACAGGAGAGTCTAATCACACCGGGGCAAGTTGTCACAAGAAATTCTAATCACAATGGGGCAAGTTGTCACAGGAGAGTCTAATCACACTGGGGCAAGTTGTCACAGGAGAGTCTAATCACAATGGGGCAAGTTGTCACAAGAGAGTCTAATCACACCGGGGCAAGTTGTCACAAGAAAGTCTAATCACAATGGGGCAAGTTGTCACAGGAGAGTCTAATCACAATGGGGCAAGTTGTCACAAGAGAGTCTAATCACAATGGGGCAAGTTGTCACAGGAGAGTCTAATCACACTGGGGCAAGTTGTCACAGGAGAGTCTAATCACAATGGGGCAAGTTGTCACAGGAGAGTCTAATCACAATGGGGCAAGTTGTCACAGGAGAGTCTAATCACAATGGGGCAAGTTGTCACAGGAGAGTCTAATCAATGGGGCAAGTTGTCACAGGAGAGTCTAATCACACTGGGGCAAGTTGTCACAGGAGAGTCTAATCACAATGGGGCAAGTTGTCACAAGAGAGTCTAATCACAATGGGGCAAGTTGTCACAAGAGAGTCTAATCACAATGGGGCAAGTTGTCACAGGAGAGTCTAATCACACTGGGGCAAGTTGTCACAAGAGAGTCTAATCACAATGGGGCAAGTTGTCACAAGAGAGTCTAATCACAATGGGGCAAGTTGTCACAGGAGAGTCTAATCACACTGGGGCAAGTTGTCACAGGAGAGTCTAATCACAATGGGGCAAGTTGTCACAAGAGAGTCTAATCACAATGGGGCAAGTTGTCACAAGAGAGTCTAATCACAATGGGGCAAGTTGTCACAAGAGAGTCTAATCACAATGGGGCAAGTTGTCACAAGAGAGTCTAATCACAATGGGGCAAGTTGTCACAGGAGAGTCTAATCACAATGGGGCAAGTTGTCACAAGAGAGTCTAATCACAATGGGGCAAGTTGTCACAGAGAGTCTAATCACAATGGGGCAAGTTGTCACAAGAGAGTCTAATCACAATGGGGCAAGTTGTCACAAGAGAGTCTAATCACAATGGGGCAAGTTGTCACAAGAGAGTCTAATCACAATGGGGCAAGTTGTCACAAGAGAGTCTAATCACAATGGGGCAAGTTGTCACAGAGAGTCTAATCACAATGGGGCAAGTTGTCACAAGAGAGTTCTAATCACAATGGGGCAAGTTGTCACAGGAGAGTCTAATCACACTGGGGCAAGTTGTCACAGAGAGTCTAATCACAATGGGGCAAGTTGTCACAAGAGAGTCTAATCACAATGGGGCAAGTTGTCACAAGAGAGTCTAATCACAATGGGGCAAGTTGTCACAGGAGAGTCTAATCACACTGGGGCAAGTTGTCACAGGAGAGTCTAATCACAATGGGGCAAGTTGTCACAAGAGAGTCTAATCACACTGGGGCAAGTTGTCACAAGAGAGTCTAATCACAATGGGGCAAGTTGTCACAGGAGAGTCTAATCACACTGGGGCAAGTTGTCACAAGAGAGTCTAATCACAATGGGGCAAGTTGTCACAAGAGAGTCTAATCACAATGGGGCAAGTTGTCACAGGAGAGTCTAATCACACTGGGGCAAGTTGTCACAGGAGAGTCTAATCACAATGGGGCAAGTTGTCACAAGAGAGTCTAATCACACCGGGGCAAGTTGTCACAAGAAAGTCTAATCACAATGGGGCAAGTTGTCACAGAGAGTCTAATCACACTGGGGCAAGTTGTCACAAGAAAGTCTAATCACAATGGGGCAAGTTGTCACAGGAGAGTCTAATCACACTGGGGCAAGTTGTCACAGGAGAGTCTAATCACAATGGGGCAAGTTGTCACAAGAGAGTCTAATCACAATGGGGCAAGTTGTCACAGGAGAGTCTAATCACACTGGGGCAAGTTGTCACAGGAGAGTCTAATCACAATGGGGCAAGTTGTCACAGGAGAGTCTAATCACAATGGGGC
Source organism: Cyprinella venusta (assembly GCA_038021265.1). Lineage (NCBI taxonomy): Eukaryota > Metazoa > Chordata > Actinopteri > Cypriniformes > Leuciscidae > Cyprinella > Cyprinella venusta. The sequence goes on along the minus strand of CM075873.1, from coordinate 1,975,811 downwards.
AAGTTGTCACAAGAGAGTCTAATCACAATGGGGCAAGTTGTCACAGGAGAGTCTAATCACACTGGGGCAAGTTGTCACAGGAGAGTCTAATCACAATGGGGCAAGTTGTCACAAGAGAGTCTAATCACACTGGGGCAAGTTGTCACAGGAGAGTCTAATCACAATGGGGCAAGTTGTCACAGGAGAGTCTAATCACAATGGGGCAAGTTGTCACAAGAGAGTCTAATCACAATGGGGCAAGTTGTCACAGGAGAGTCTAATCACACTGGGGCAAGTTGTCACAGGAGAGTCTAATCACAATGGGGCAAGTTGTCACAAGAGAGTCTAATCACAATGGGGCAAGTTGTCACAGAGAGTCTAATCACACTGGGGCAAGTTGTCACAGAGAGTCTAATCACAATGGGGCAAGTTGTCACAGGAGAGTCTAATCACAATGGGGCAAGTTGTCACAGAGAGTCTAATCACAATGGGGCAAGTTGTCACAGGAGAGTCTAATCACACTGGGGCAAGTTGTCACAAGAGAGTCTAATCACAATGGGGCAAGTTGTCACAAGAGAGTCTAATCACAATGGGGCAAGTTGTCACAAGAGAGTCTAATCACAATGGGGCAAGTTGTCACAAGAGAGTCTAATCACAATGGGGCAAGTTGTCACAGGAGAGTCTAATCACAATGGGGCAAGTTGTCACAAGAGAGTCTAATCACAATGGGGCAAGTTGTCACAAGAGAGTCTAATCACAATGGGGCAAGTTGTCACAGGAGAGTCTAATCACACTGGGGCAAGTTGTCACAGGAGAGTCTAATCACAATGGGGCAAGTTGTCACAAGAGAGTCTAATCACAATGGGGCAAGTTGTCACAGAGAGTCTAATCACACTGGGGCAAGTTGTCACAGGAGAGTCTAATCACACTGGGGCAAGTTGTCACAAGAGAGTCTAATCACAATGGGGCAAGTTGTCACAAGAGAGTCTAATCACACTGGGGCAAGTTGTCACAAGAGAGTCTAATCACAATGGGGCAAGTTGTCACAAGAGAGTCTAATCACAATGGGGCAAGTTGTCACAGGAGAGTCTAATCACACTGGGGCAAGTTGTCACAGGAGAGTCTAATCACAATGGGGCAAGTTGTCACAAGAGAGTCTAATCACACTGGGGCAAGTTGTCACAAGAGAGTCTAATCACAATGGGGCAAGTTGTCACAGGAGAGTCTAATCACACTGGGGCAAGTTGTCACAAGAGAGTCTAATCACAATGGGGCAAGTTGTCACAGGAGAGTCTAATCACACTGGGGCAAGTTGTCACAAGAGAGTCTAATCACACTGGGGCAAGTTGTCACAGGAGAGTCTAATCACAATGGGGCAAGTTGTCACAAGAGAGTCTAATCACAATGGGGCAAGTTGTCACAAGAGAGTCTAATCACAATGGGGCAAGTTGTCACAGGAGAGTCTAATCACACTGGGGCAAGTTGTCACAAGAGAGTCTAATCACAATGGGGCAAGTTGTCACAGGAGAGTCTAATCACAATGGGGCAAGTTGTCACAAGAGAGTCTAATCACAATGGGGCAAGTTGTCACAGGAGAGTCTAATCACACTGGGGCAAGTTGTCACAGGAGAGTCTAATCACAATGGGGCAAGTTGTCACAAGAGAGTCTAATCACACTGGGGCAAGTTGTCACAGAGAGTCTAATCACAATGGGGCAAGTTGTCACAAGAGAGTCTAATCACAATGGGGCAAGTTGTCACAGGAGAGTCTAATCACACTGGGGCAAGTTGTCACAGGAGAGTCTAATCACACTGGGGCAAGTTGTCACAAGAGAGTCTAATCACAATGGGGCAAGTTGTCACAGGAGAGTCTAATCACAATGGGGCAAGTTGTCACAGGAGAGTCTAATCACACTGGGGCAAGTTGTCACAGGAGAGTCTAATCACAATGGGGCAAGTTGTCACAAGAGAGTCTAATCACAATGGGGCAAGTTGTCACAGAGAGTCTAATCACAATGGGGCAAGTTGTCACAGGAGAGTCTAATCACACTGGGGCAAGTTGTCACAGGAGAGTCTAATCACAATGGGGCAAGTTGTCACAAGAGAGTCTAATCACAATGGGGCAAGTTGTCACAAGAGAGTCTAATCACACTGGGGCAAGTTGTCACAAGAGAGTCTAATCACAATGGGGCAAGTTGTCACAGGAGAGTCTAATCACACTGGGGCAAGTTGTCACAGGAGAGTCTAATCACAATGGGGCAAGTTGTCACAGGAGAGTCTAATCACAATGGGGCAAGTTGTCACAAGAGAGTCTAATCACACCGGGGCAAGTTGTCACAAGAGAGTCTAATCACAATGGGGCAAGTTGTCACAAGAGAGTCTAATCACACCTGGGCAAGTTGTCACAAGAGAGTCTAATCACAATGGGGCAAGTTGTCACAAGAGAGTCTAATCACAATGGGGCAAGTTGTCACAGGAGAGTCTAATCACACTGGGGCAAGTTGTCACAGGAGAGTCTAATCACACTGGGGCAAGTTGTCACAAGAGAGTCTAATCACACTGGGGCAAGTTGTCACAAGAGAGTCTAATCACAATGGGGCAAGTTGTCACAGGAGAGTCTAATCACACTGGGGCAAGTTGTCACAGGAGAGTCTAATCACAATGGGGCAAGTTGTCACAAGAGAGTCTAATCACAATGGGGCAAGTTGTCACAGGAGAGTCTAATCACACTGGGGCAAGTTGTCACAGGAGAGTCTAATCACAATGGGGCAAGTTGTCACAAGAGAGTCTAATCACAATGGGGCAAGTTGTCACAGAGAGTCTAATCACACTGGGGCAAGTTGTCACAGGAGAGTCTAATCACAATGGGGCAAGTTGTCACAAGAGAGTCTAATCACAATGGGGCAAGTTGTCACAGGAGAGTCTAATCACAATGGGGCAAGTTGTCACAAGAGAGTCTAATCACAATGGGGCAAGTTGTCACAGGAGAGTCTAATCACAATGGGGCAAGTTGTCACAGGAGAGTCTAATCACAATGGGGCAAGTTGTCACAGGAGAGTCTAATCACACTGGGGCAAGTTGTCACAGGAGAGTCTAATCACACTGGGGCAAGTTGTCACAGGAGAGTCTAATCACACTGGGGCAAGTTGTCACAGGAGAGTCTAATCACAATGGGGCAAGTTGTCACAGAGAGTCTAATCACAATGGGGCAAGTTGTCACAGGAGAGTCTAATCACAATGGGGCAAGTTGTCACAGGAGAGTCTAATCACACTGGGGCAAGTTGTCACAGGAGAGTCTAATCACAATGGGGCAAGTTGTCACAAGAGAGTCTAATCACAATGGGGCAAGTTGTCACAGGAGAGTCTAATCACACTGGGGCAAGTTGTCACAGGAGAGTCTAATCACACTGGGGCAAGTTGTCACAGAGAGTCTAATCACAATGGGGCAAGTTGTCACAGGAGAGTCTAATCACAATGGGGCAAGTTGTCACAAGAGAGTCTAATCACACTGGGGCAAGTTGTCACAAGAGAGTCTAATCACACTGGGGCAAGTTGTCACAGAGAGTCTAATCACAATGGGGCAAGTTGTCACAAGAGAGTCTAATCACAATGGGGCAAGTTGTCACAGGAGAGTCTAATCACAATGGGGCAAGTTGTCACAGAGAGTCTAATCACAATGGGGCAAGTTGTCACAGGAGAGTCTAATCACACTGGGGCAAGTTGTCACAGGAGAGTCTAATCACAATGGGGCAAGTTGTCACAGGAGAGTCTAATCACACTGGGGCAAGTTGTCACAGAGAGTCTAATCACAATGGGGCAAGTTGTCACAAGGAGAGTCTAATCACAATGGGGCAAGTTGTCACAGGAGAGTCTAATCACAATGGGGCAAGTTGTCACAGGAGAGTCTAATCACAATGGGGCAAGTTGTCACAGGAGAGTCTAATCACAATGGGGCAAGTTGTCACAGAGAGTCTAATCACACTGGGGCAAGTTGTCACAAGAGAGTCTAATCACACTGGGGCAAGTTGTCACAGGAGAGTCTAATCACAATGGGGCAAGTTGTCACAAGAGAGTCTAATCACAATGGGGCAAGTTGTCACAGGAGAGTCTAATCACACTGGGGCAAGTTGTCACAGGAGAGTCTAATCACAATGGGGCAAGTTGTCACAAGAGAGTCTAATCACAATGGGGCAAGTTGTCACAAGAGAGTCTAATCACAATGGGGCAAGTTGTCACAAGAGAGTCTAATCACACTGGGGCAAGTTGTCACAGGAGAGTCTAATCACAATGGGGCAAGTTGTCACAAGAGAGTCTAATCACACTGGGGCAAGTTGTCACAGAGAGTCTAATCACAATGGGGCAAGTTGTCACAAGAGAGTCTAATCACAATGGGGCAAGTTGTCACAAGAGAGTCTAATCACACTGGGGCAAGTTGTCACAGAGAGTCTAATCACAATGGGGCAAGTTGTCACAGAGAGTCTAATCACAATGGGGCAAGTTGTCACAAGAGAGTCTAATCACAATGGGGCAAGTTGTCACAGGAGAGTCTAATCACAATGGGGCAAGTTGTCACAGAGAGTCTAATCACAATGGGGCAAGTTGTCACAGGAGAGTCTAATCACAATGGGGCAAGTTGTCACAAGAGAGTCTAATCACAATGGGGCAAGTTGTCACAGGAGAGTCTAATCACACTGGGGCAAGTTGTCACAGGAGAGTCTAATCACAATGGGGCAAGTTGTCACAAGAGAGTCTAATCACACTGGGGCAAGTTGTCACAAGAGAGTCTAATCACACTGGGGCAAGTTGTCACAGGAGAGTCTAATCACAATGGGGCAAGTTGTCACAAGAGAGTCTAATCACAATGGGGCAAGTTGTCACAGAGAGTCTAATCACAATGGGGCAAGTTGTCACAAGAGAGTCTAATCACACTGGGGCAAGTTGTCACAGGAGAGTCTAATCACAATGGGGCAAGTTGTCACAGGAGAGTCTAATCACAATGGGGCAAGTTGTCACAAGAGAGTCTAATCACACTGGGGCAAGTTGTCACAGGAGAGTCTAATCACAATGGGGCAAGTTGTCACAAGAGAGTCTAATCACACTGGGGCAAGTTGTCACAAGAGAGTCTAATCACAATGGGGCAAGTA
>CM075873.1:1943352-1970489 GCA_038021265.1 Cyprinella venusta | reverse complement strand
TCTAATCACAATGGGGCAAGTTGTCACAAGAGAGTCTAATCACAATGGGGCAAGTCGTCACAAGAGAGTCTAATCACACTGGGGCAAGATGTCACAGGAGAGGCTAAATTTGAGAAAGTCATATATAAATCATAATGTGATTTACCAAAGCATGATTTTCTTTTGATGTGGCAGACATATTGAGTGACTTACAGTAAAGACCACCTTCAGACTGTTGAGCATCTCGATGTCCTTCGGCAGACCTTTATCTCCCCATCTGACCAGATAATTCTCACTGCAGAGAGAGAGATATAGATAGATAATGGTGTTAATAACAAGCACCTGTTAGAGTCAGAATTCAAGAGTGTCAGTCGCACCTGATGTTGGTCTGTTTGTTGGGGTCATACAGAGACATGAAGAGCTCTGAATCCTCCCCGATTCGACACACAAAGTTACGCACAAACACATAGAGGCTGTGTGTGGGAGAAGACTGGATCCGTGCGGACACTCCGGAATGATCCATCTGAACGTTGGACTGCACAGAGAAAACACATGAAATCGTGTAAAAGAACATACTACTAGGGTGTTGCTATGTGGTTGCTAAGGAGTGTCATTAAACACTTGATGGGTTGCTAGGGTGTTCTGAGTGGTTGTTAGAGTGCCTGGACGGTTTCTAAGGAATCATTATCCAGCTGCTAGGGTGCCTGGGTGGATGCGAAGGTGTTGTCAAGTGGTTGCTAGGGTGTCTGGGTGATCGCTATGCTGTTCTGGGTGGTTGTTAAGGTGTTGTCAAGTGGTTTCTAGGACATTATTAGGGAGTTACTAGGGTGTCTGGGTGATCACAAGGTTGTCTGTGTGGTTGTGAAGGTGTTGTCAAGTGGTTGCTAAGGTGTCTGGGTGATCAGTAGGCTGTTCTGGGTGGTTGTGAAGGTGTTGTCAAGTGGTTGCTAGGACATTATTAGGGAGTTACTAGGGTGTCTGGGTGATCACATGGTTGTCTGGGTGGATGCGAAGGTGTTGTCAAGTGGTTGCTAGGGTGTCTGGGTGATCACTAGGTTGTTCTGGGTGGTTGTGAAGGTGTTGTCAAGTGGTTGCTAGGACATTATTAGGGAGTTACTAGGGTGTCTGGGTGATCACATGGTTGTCTGGGTGGATGCGAAGGTGTTGTCAAGTGGTTGCTAGGGTGTCTGGGTGATCACTAGGCTGTTCTGGGTGTTTGTGAAGGTGTTGTCAAGTGGTTGCTAGGACATTATTATGGAGTTACAAGGGTGTCTCAGTGGTTGCTGGTGTATCTATTCTAGGTAATTGTGAAGGTGTTGCTAGGACATAGATATGGAGTTACTATGGTGTCTGGTTTATCACTAGGTTGTCTTGGTGGTTGTGAAGGTGTTGTCAAGTGGTTGCTAGGACATTATTATGGAGTCATTAGGGTGTCTGTGTGGTTGCGAATGCATCTAGGTAATTGTCAAGGTGTTGCTAAGTGGTTGCTAGGACATTAATATGGAGTTACTAGGGTCTCTGGGTGGTTGCTAGTGCATCAAGGTAATTGTGAAGCTGTTGCTAAGTGGTTGCTAGGAAATAAATAAGGAGTTACTAGGGTGTCTGGGTGATTGAGAAGGTTGTCTACGTGGTTGTGAAGGTGTTGTCAAGTGGTTGCTAGGGCATTATTATGGAGTTACAATGGTGTCTGGGTGGTTGGTCTGGGTGGTTGCTAACGTATCTAGGTAATTGTGAAGAAGTTGTGAAGTGGTTGCTATGGCATTATGGAGTTGCTATGGTGTCTGAGTGATCGCTAGGTTGTTCTGGGTGGTTGTCAAGTGGTTGCTATGGCATTATTATAGTCACTAAGGTGTCTTACTAGTGTATCTAGGTAATTGTGAAGATGGTTGCTAGGGCATTATTATGGAGTTACTATGTCTGTGTGATCGCTAGGCTGTTCTGGGTGGCTGCAACGGCGTTGCTTTGTGGTTGCTAGGGTATTGAGCTTTTGCTAGTGTTTCTGGGTGGATGCGAAGGCCTTGCTACAGTAGGTCATTATTATGCTGTTGCTACAGGGTTCTGGGAGATGTTTGGTTTGATAATTGTCATAAGGTTATAGTGAGCTATATTCACAGCAGACTTGGACCTTGAGGAATGTCGAGCCATGGGATCTCATTGCTCTAGTTTGTTCACCCATCCTGAACATCTAAAAAAGTCTCATTAAAACTACCAACTCTGTGATGCTCATGAGAAGCTCTGTGCGGTTTCATTCTGACGGTTTGAGCATTAAATGAAAGTGAAATGAGAACCTGTTCCTCTTTAATTCGCTCTGTGATCTTGACCGTGGCGTCCTCGTGTGCTCGGAAGAGGCTGATGACGCTGGCTCGCTCAGGGTCGAGGATATTCCCGTCAGCATCCCGAACAACCACATCCAGCTCCAAGATCCTGCAGGCAGAACAACACTTGATTGGACTCAAGCTCACATTTACATGATTATTCAGCACACACACTCACACACACATGCTTGAAATAATCTGACTGATGTGCTTTTGCCCGGAGCTCTGTGAAATCCTGTGCTCCCATGATGCACCTCAGCCATGATGTGCTTCGTTTTATTAAGACTCACTCTTGTTCATCATGGACTGAAACATTCAAGCTTATCACTGGCATGGATTTTGCTTTGATCTGTATTTTGTTTGGTTAATCTATATTTCATAATTTACGAAAGACAAGAGTCACTAACAAGGAAAGCAATGAAAAGAATTTAAGCAATAAATCAAAGATGCAATGTTTTCCAGGTAGGTCTATCAGGATAAATTTAATCAAATAATCAAATATTAAATAAAACACTGCATCGTCTTCACTGTATGAACTAGAGGATCAATTCAGAATCATGTTATTTAACAGATATCACGATTCTCCCACATGTAAAAAATAACATGTAATTTACTTTAGCAACACCATAGCAACCACCCAAAACACCCTATCAACTGCCAACCAACACCCTAGCAACCACCCATAACACCCTAGCAACTGTCAAGCAATACCATAGCAACCACCTAGAACACCCTAGCAACTGCCAACCAACACCCTAACAACCACCCATAACACCCAAGCAACTGCCTAGCAACACCGTAGCAACCACCTAGAACATCCTAGCAACTACCAACCAACACCCTAACAACCACCCATAACACCCTAGCAACTGCCTAGCAACACCATAGGAACCACCCAGAACACCCTAGCAACTGCCAACCAACACCCTAGCAACCACCCATAACACCCAAGTAACTGCCTAGCAATACCGTAGCAACCACCTGGAAACACCCTAGCAACTGCCAACCAACACCCTAGCAACCACCCATAACACCCTAGCAACTACCAACCAACACCCTAGCAACCACCCATAACACCCTAGCAACTGCCAACCAACACCATAGGAACCACCCAGAACACTCTAGCAACTGCCAACCAACACCATAGCAACCACCCATAACACTCTAGCAACACCATAGCAACCACCCAGAACACCCTAGCAACTGCCAACCAACACCATAGCAACCACCCATAACACCCTAGCAACTGCCTAGCAACACCATAGCAACCACCCAGAACACCCTAGCAACTGCCAACCAACACCCTAGCAACCACCCATAACACCCTAGCAACACCATAGCAACCACCCAGAACACCCTAGCAACTGCCAACCAACACCCTAGCAACCACCCATAACACCCTAGCAACTGCCTAGCAACACCATAGCAACCACCTAGAACACCCTAGCAACTGGATGGTGAGTTTTGCCTATGCAAGCACCACTTCACATTTTATCCTGGAAATGTACATTCTAGTTGTTAATCGCTGCAGTCTATTTAAAATTTGACAGAAGCTATGAATAGAAATTACACCAGCCGACTGGATCCCGTTATTCTACATTTGATCAGATCTCTTATAAAGGTATTGTTTTTACCACTTGCAGATGATAATGCCATAATACTGTATGATTATTTTCATATAATATGGTATATGTTTGATCTTCCAAAGCAAACAATAAAATGACATCGGCATGGTCAAAAATACTGAATAATCAGACATGGACACAAACAGAAGAGAATCTGGAATATGTACTTATTTCCGTAGTCGATCTTTGAGGTGACTTTCTGTTTGAGTTCCTTAAACTCGTCACTCGGCAGCGTCCCGGACAGCAGCTGGGAACGCCACTCCATTAAATCCCACATCAGCCTCTGGACCTGACTGAAACGATCCTTCTTACTGGACTGCTGAGAAACAAAGACAATCACTGATCAGAAGTTCAGCTTGTGCTAGGGTGAGATAAACCGCACTACAAAAAGTCAGTTTGAATAAAGAACATCTTTTAAAAATATAAAGAACCATTTGTATTAATGAAAGGGTTCCGTGGAAGTTAAAGGCTCTTGTGGAATCCTGGAAACCTTGATTTTTAACACACCCATTTACATGTCTTACCAAATAGAGCTGTTTCCAGATGGTGCCCCATTCTCTCAGTGTGGTGGTCACCTCCTTCACCAGGGGCATCTCAACAGAGGTAATGACCTCCTCATCTCTACGGACGGATGGATGGATGGATGGATGGATGGATGGATGGATGGATGGATGGATTAATGGATGGATGGATGGATGGATGGATTAATGGATGGATGGATGGATGGATGGATTAATGGATGGATGGATGGATGGATGGATTAATGGATGGATGGATGGAAAAACAGTCGATGGATGAATGGATGGATGGAAACAGTCAGATATATAGATGGATTAATTGATTGATGAATGGAAATACAGTGGATGGATGGATGGATGGATGGATGGATGGATGGATGGATGGATGGATGGATGGATGGATGGATGGATGGATGGATGGATGGATGGATGGATGGATGGATGGATGGATGGATGGATGGATGGATGGATGGATGGATGGATGGATAGATAGATAGATAGATAGATAGATAGATAGATAGATAGATAGATAGATAGATAGATAGATAGATAGATAGATAGATAGATAGATAGATAGATAGATAGATAGAAAAACAGATTGATAAGTATATAGATGGATGAATTGATGGATGGATAGACATACTCACCCTCTCTTTTCGATGATGACTTCCTTTAGCTCTATAAAGTTGGCAGGAAATGCTCCCTTAAATAAAGGAAGAAAGTAAATCAGCCGGCAGGGAGTAGTAGAGGAAGTTCAGCTCAGATATTCGGGAAGAGAACATTCTGCTCTTGTACAAACACCATCAAACCAATATGCATTTACTCACTTTTCTCTCTTTGTTCTTGATCACGTAACCTTTATACCATCCTGGAACAACAACAACACACTGGATTATATTTCAGACAATTCATGAGAACATTTCTATGATCAAGTCACCCTTAAGAGTCTTTTAGAATGAAGAGGTGTGTTCACACTTGCAGTTCGGTTCGCTTTCAGTTCGCTTAGTGTTCACACTGACATTTTAACACCGAACCTAGGGAGTAAAGAATCGCCCCTGTACCGAGACCAAGCTCAAGAGGTGATCTCGGGGCGGTTCCAAACTAATTCTGGTAGAGTTAATTTCTGTCCAATGAATGTTGAATTTGTTTATTACAAATTTTAGCTCAATTGCAAAAAGGCCAATGTGAAAGCAAGCCACAAAACATCAACAGTGTATTTGGTCCGGAGCGAAGCAAGTGAACTAGCGGACTTTTCTGGTGTGAGGGAGGTTGTGCACTTTACATAATATATTTATATATAGTTTACTTATAATAAATTGTGTTTTTTGACTTTAAATGTTTTTTTTTCATTAAGGTCTATGTAATTGTGTCTCAACTTAACGGTACAAAATCCTAATGTGTTGTCTAAACACAAACCATTTAAGTAAAAAAATGTGTTCATCCAGAGGGTGGCAGTATAGTGCGAGCCGACTGCCATTTTGCCCGAACTTAATTTTATTGTGTTCGTTCTGCTTAAATCTACGAGCAACTTAAGTTTACTCAATCCATTTGTGTTGGATTACATGATTGATTTGTGTTGCCTTAACTGGGCAGTGCTTTTAGTTCCCAGCATGCTTTGCATATGGTTGAATTAAGAGAGAATAAATGTTAAATTTAAGTATTATTTTATATTTGTTTTTTTTTGAGAAATTTAGAAAAAGACTTGGCAGTGTGTAATAGTGTTTAATGTTAAATTACATTGGAATTATTAAACCATTTAAATTACAGTGTTTATCAAGTCTACCAATTTAATTAAATGTCACTGAATCAAATGATATATAAATGGATGAGGGAATATAATAAAATGCATTTGAATCATGTCAGGAAGCCTTCACGTTGAGACCACTTAAATTGGGTAATTTAAAATTACATAATTCTATTATGTTGGAGTTACATGAACAAATTATGTTTGTTTAACGTAATCTACACTGTAAAAAATGAAATGCTTCATCTAATCAATAAAACTGAGGCAACAGATTACAAGCAATATTATTAATTAAATTAAAGAAATTAGAATTGAGTAAAAGTTAATCAAATTAATATTCTAATTAATTTTTATTTGTACAATTTAATTAATAATATTGCTTGTAATCTGTTGCCTCAATTTTATTGATTAGATAAAGCATATTCGTTTTTACAGTGTAGTTATGTGGAACCTGTCGACAAATTAAAATTAATTAAAGCCAACATATATTTTTTTTGGAGAGTAACAGAGCGATCGCACCAGGGTGCGTTTTAATCCGAAACAAGCATGCCAAGTGTGAACACACCCTAAAACCCCAGTAGAGTGTGCCAAAGTCATGGGTTTAATTTCCAGGGTATAATTCCAGGGCAATATAATTCCCTGTTAATGCATAAACCAAAAGTAAATGCAACATCCCAGATTCCCTCACCTTCACATGACTCCTGTATGTGCACCGTGTCCCCGACGGCCAAGGACAACTGCTTTTCCGCTTTGGCGTTGAAATTCCACTTAACTTCAGAGAAAATACAAATTGCATTTTTAAAACGCATAAAGTCACAGTTTGGATTCATTTCTCGAGTGATGCCCAGCAGAATGAGATCCTTTAAGAAACTGTCCTCAACTAGTGTGAACAAAACTCCTGCAATTGATGTGTGCAGGACGACACACACACACACACACTTTAATGAACTTTAATTCTTTAGCCAACATCAATGACATGGATATGTTAAACTGCAGAGATGCAGAACATCATATTACACACACACACACACACTGTATTTCTGCAAGTACGAGTTCGTTGGCCTACTTCCTCTCAGAGCAGCTTCCTGTGCAACACCACACACACACACACACACACAGAGATACACGCCGCCATCAGCATGTTTACAATTAAAATAACTTTAAATAAGCAATTCGTATGCATTTAAATGAGCAGACAGCTTTTTATAGTTTTACCATGTGCATAATCCTCATTTATTCACTACAGTGATCTAGAAAACTGCTGAATACGAGGCACTAACATGGCCAATCAGAAGTCAAAACACTTTTCGCACAAAAATAACTCCTAGTGCGAGTTCAACATTCACAAATAAAGTTACTGTAATCAGCGTCGCCATCTCGAGCTCTTCCTGGACGCTTCACAATTCACACACACGAGCTTCGGTTGATTCGAAGTGGATTTCAAAATGTCATTTGTGTGAAATATTTCAACCAAAGAGACTTAATGAAGTTCTCACGTGTTTGATTGAATTCAGTTTGTCTCGGATGTTTTTCCAATATCTTGAAAACCGACAAAATCAGTGTTATTTCAGTGCAATTCACGTTTAGAATTTGATTTATGAGTCTCTGACTTTTGATTGAGCACATTTTGAGACCAGTGTTGGGTAAGTTACTCTAAAAAAGTAATTAATCACTAGCTACTAATTACCTATTAACAGTGTAATTAGATTACTGTACTAATTACTCTCTCTAAAAAGTATTGAATTACTTAATTTAATTACAAAATCCCATATCAATCTCAACCAGACGAATAATACAACGATAGACATGAATCTGTTTCAATTCTTTCAAATAAACACTATAAAATTGCATGAATTATCCTTAAACTGACCAAGGTGGAGAAGGTTACATTATAAAAACATACTTTTTTAACATCAGACAATACATTTTGATGTTAAACCCACTATTGCTTTATGTCTGATCTCATGATGTTTCTAATTTCATGCATATTTTACAATAATTCACACGAATTTGTACGAGTCGTACGATTTAGACACCTCATAAAATGCATACGAACCGCTGTGAGATCGGATTGATCATGACACAGTGTTTACCTCAATTACATCAGAACTGTAATTAAATTACAGAAAAATGAAGAGTAATCCCTCACTTAACCCCTTGACTGTCACCCCCCCCCCCCCTTTTTTTTTTGAATAGACATGGAAATGCTCATTTCAAACTTAAATGGTTGTAATTCAAGAATGCTTTGGAATATTGATGTAAGATTGGTCTCGTTTTAAAGAAGACATTTGGCAGACTTTTCTCGAAGTGAAAAAAATTAAGAAAGTGAAACAGGAAAAAAGTTATAGAAGTTTGAGTTTATGGAAATGTACAATGTAAAAAAAATAATTATTCATATTTTATATAAATATATATTTTCAAAACCTGGGCTACTCTAAAACTGCAGAAAAATCAAAGCCAAAAATCTGAACAAGTTGTGTTTTAAATTTTAGGTTGATATCTGAAAAAATGAGCTTTTAGTGAGATTAAGTTTGGGCGCAGTACCGAACGCTTCCACTAGGGCACAACCAGACTCCATTACAGCCCATATAAGGGCGCCTCCATTTCCATATGTTTTTTGAGTGATCTGAACCATTATTTTCACAAATTTCACACAATTTATGAAGTAGACATCCTATTCAGAAGTAGTATAGGAAGTTTGGCAGATTTTGATATGAATTCAACCTCTAAGAATCACATACAAAGAACACGCATGTGCGATATAGCTTATTGCCATAACACAAATGGTGAATTTATTATGTTTTTTGTAATATCTAACACATTTTCAGACTTTTTTTTCTAAAATAATTGAATGGATGCAATCTTTTGAACTCTTGGCATGAAATCAAACTGAGGTTTCTAACTTTTTTTCATGTTCACTGCTATTTCAAAATAAAGGTCTGAACACGCTTTATGGGTATGAAAATATTCTTGTTGCAAATTGATAAATTACGGTAAATTATTTCGAAAATCAGATGTTTAACCAAATATTGAAACTAGAGATTGTAAGCTTTCAAATTATATATAGTTTGTCAATATTACTTAAGGTCTTTTCTAAGATATTATTGTTTTAAAAATATAATGGCAAGTGTCCCACCTGTGGGACGGTGACAGTAATTAAATTACAGTAACTAATTACTTAGTAATTCGTTACACCCAACACTGTTTGAGACGTTAGTGAAATGAAGGTCCAGAGTGAGATGGCTTTCTCTTCTCATTGCGGTCTATGAGACACAACCGAGAGATCTCAACTCACGCAGGCATCCTCTAAAAATAAAATGTTGCTCTTGAGTTATTAAATCTCATACGTTCAGCAAACAGACTGAGAAGGCAATGTAATATGTGAAAATGTGCAGACGTTCCTTTAGAAGTTATTTCGGGTGTATTCATTAACTTTAAATAAGCATTTCTAATGCGTTCAAGCATTGCAAATCATCATAAATCTGAAAAAACAGTGCTGAAAGATAAAATGCTGCAATCTGTTTAGGCCAGTGACTGTGGAGCCGCTCGACTGATCCGTCTCTGCCCACATCCGGAGAAATAGGAACTGAATTTGTGCGACTATAGACGGCGATAGGGATATACACACACACACACACACACACACAAATGCACAGAAAACATTCGTTCCTGCACAGGTGAATCACAAAATAAAGGCCAAACTCACCAACTCCGTATCTTTCAGAGCTGGTTTTCCTCCAAGGAGCCATTGGTTGGTCTTTGAAACGCTCTCCTGCGTCTCTTTCCGTCTGTATGTGATCTTTCGGAGTATCTCAGTTCCTTTCTGATGTCCTACACCGGCTGTGTTTTTGGGTGAGGGTGTGAGAAATAACCATGAAGTGCTCCTCCTCCTCTCTGTCTGACTGTGTCTGCTTCTTCCTCTTCCTCTTTTGGCCTTCCATCGGGTGACACACGTAACGCAGCATGGCGACTGAAGCACACGTTTCAATGGTTTCTGTGTGGTTCGAGTCCCAAACTCTGCTGTGATCTACAGTGTGTGATGGAGCACTTTAATGCTGGAGGAAACATCTGGTGTGGGACGAGATAAAGCAAAGATTCCCATAAGATGTTTGATTTATGCATATGAGAGATAGGTTTATACAAACAAGCTCTATTTCTGCACTCAAACATCAGAATAATGTCAATATTCAGGTGGAATACTGAGAGTAGCCTACAGAGGGCATCGCAAACTCGCTCGGAGAGATGGTGCATAGACTTCATCATGCAGGTGAATTGAAGCAGGGTTATTATCATTAACTAAAATTAAAAATATTAAAACATTTCTGTTTATTGAAATGAAGCTGAAATAACTGAAAATATCAAAAACTCAAACTGAATGCATGTTGACTTGGAAATATAAAGTAATAAAAAAGCAAATTAATAAAAAAAAAAATAAGTTGAAGTACTAAAACTAATAACTGGAAATGAAAATTTAAAACTAAAACTGAAATTAAAATGAATTAAATCTAAAAAGCAATATTTAAATATTGAAAAAAGCACATAATGAAATTATTAAAAATGTAACAAAAAATTACCATGAACACTAAAAGTACAGTATAAAAACAAAAGCTAATTCAAAATATGAAACTAAGATCTAAAATAAAACATGAGTAGAAAGTAATTTTAAATTTGTTTTTGTTTACAATTTTACTTTTATTTTTGTTTATGTTTTAGCAATTTTGTTGTGAGTTTTTGTCATTTTTATTATTATTTTTATGTAGGCTTATGACTGTATACTTTGTATTTGTTTTATAGAAATGTTGCCTTGGCAATACACTGAAATAAGTTGAAGTACTAAAATTATTAAGTGGAAATAAAATAAGTAAATATGTTAAATCTAAATAGCAATATTAATAAATAAATAAAAAACACAAAAGCACATAACAAAACTAAAAATGATCATGAAAACTACAAATATAAAACACAAATTATAAAAAAAATTAGATAATTATAATGGGGAAAAAACTTTAATAACAAGTAGAAATGTTTGTTTTAATTTTTTTTCTTTTTCGTCTACTTTATTTGAACTTTAAAGTTGTATTAATTTTATTGTTTTTTTATTTTTTATCATTTTTTATTTTTATTTTATTTTATACATTATTAGGGGTTCAAGCACGAAGTGCTGAAACCCTATTGTTTTTGTACTGATTTTTATTATTATTATTATTATTATTATTATTATTATTATTATTATTATTATTCTCCCCTAAAACGCATCGTGCAGACCAAACCGTAAGTGCTGCAGATCTGAAACTTTGTCAGATGGTAGTACAAAAATCGAGGAGAGGTTATCAAATTATGAGCCCGATTGGCCCATAGGTGGCGCTATAACAACCAATTGCGCGAAACTGGTCATAACTCCTAGACCGTAAGTCGTACACTCAAGTGTCTTATATCATTGGAAAGCTGGTCACCTGACGAACAAAACGTATATCTCCGATTTCATTTCCGGTATTAAAATTTTTCCGCCATTTTGAATTTTGTTGAAAAACTACTTTTGCGAACTAGTCCCTGGTTTTTCGCCCGATCGGAACCAAACCAGTGCAGAAATGTTCTCTGGAGTCTGAAGATCAATAATTATTGAAAAAATGTTGATATTTCTATTTACGGTCGCTAGGAGGCGCAAAATAAACGCTGTGGGAGGAGCCTACTTTACTAAAATGGCTATAACTCGAGAAATAAATGAGATGTTTTCACCAAACTCGGTACACATGTGTATGAGTTCAATTTGAGGTCACAGTAAAAAAAATGTGACAATTGAACACTAGGTGGCGCTATAATATGAAAAAAACGTATAACTACCTGACCGTTAGTCTGATTGACTTGAAAATTGGAATGCACTGTCTTGGTCCAAGGCCCCATGTAAATGTATGAGGACATTGGCGTATCTCAAAAAACATGGCCGCCATCGACCAATGAAGTTTAAGCACCCATGAAACAAGGTTAACGAAGGCCGATCGGAACGAAACTCGATGGGCATGTTCGACTCATGGCCCTAGAGGTCTGTAAGAATTTTGAAAGGAATCGGCCACTAGTTGGCGCTAACGAGTTTTATGGCTCTGTAATCACGTGGTGTTGTACACATCCCCCCAATATGCATATCAATTGATAGATCTCCTCATGATGAACAACTTTGCCTCTAGAACCATTGCTGTCAATCAAATCGTTCATCAAATATTCACAAATATGTCAAAAACATACTTTTGCGAACTAGTCCCTGGTTTTTCGCCCGATCGGAACCAAACCAGTGCAGAAATGTTCTCTGGAGTCTGAAGATCAATAATTATTGAAAAAATGTTGAAATTTTTATTTACGGTCGCTAGGGGGCGCAAAATAAACTTTGTGGGAGGAGCCTACTTTACTAAAATGGCTATAACTCAAGAAGTAAATGAGATATCTTCACCAAACTCGGTACTCATGTGTAGGAGTTCAATTTGAGGTCACAGTAGAAAAACCGCGACGATTGAACGCTAGGTGGCGCTATAAATTGAAAAAAACATAAAAAGGGCTATAACCATGTGACCGTTAGTCCGATTGACTTGAAAATTGGTATGCAGTGTCTTGGTCCAAGGCCCCATGTTTGTGTATGAGGACATTGGCGTATCTCAAAAAACATGGCCGCCATCAACCAATGAATTTGAGCACCCATGAAACAAGGTTAACGAAGGCCGATCGGAACGAAACTCGTTGGGCACGTTCGACTCATGGCCCTAGAGGTCTGTAAGAATTTTGAAAGGAATCGGTCACTAGTTGGCGCTAACGAGTTTTATGGCTCTGTAATCACGTGGTGTTGTACTCACCCCCCCAATATGCATATCAATTGATAGATCTCCTCATGATGAACAACTTTGCCAATAGAACCATTGCTGTCAATCAAATCGTTCATCAAATATTCACAAATATGTCAAAAACCTACTTTTGCAAACTAGTCCCTGGTTTTTCGCCCGATCGGAAGCAGACCAGTCTAGGATAATTCTTTGGACTCTCTAGATCAATAATTATCAAAAAAGTTGAACTTTTTAAATTTGTGCATGGTCTTAAATGGTTATTTAGAAAAGGGGCGTGAAAAAGTGCACCCAAAAGCCTATAAATCCTAAATGAAAACTCAGAACTTCACAAACATTGATGAGCATATGTGTCATAACATGCCAAAGAAGCATGCAAAGTTTCATTGAGATCGGACTATAGGTGGTGCTATAACTGTTAAAAAGCTTTAAAACCATATGTTTCCAATGGTAAATTGCCAGTATTGACTGTAAAAAATTGAGCATCTATGAAACAAGGTTAACAAAGGCCGATCGCAACGAAACTCGATGGGCATGTTCAACTCATGGCCCTAAAGGTCTGTAACAATTTTGAAAGAAATTGGCCACTAGTTGGCGCTAACGAGTTTTGTGGCTCTGTAATCACGTGGTGTTGCGCACATCCCCACGAAATGCAATTTCATTTCATAGATATCCTCATGATGAACAACTTTGCCTCTAGAACCATTGCTGTCAATCAAATTGTTTGTTAAATATTCACGAATATGTTAAAAACCTATTTTTGCGAACTAGTCCCTGGTTTTTTGCCCGATTGGAACCAGACTAGTCTAGGACAATTCTTTGGACTCTCTAGATCAATAATTATCAAAAAAAGTTGAACTTTGTGATTTGTTTTGCTTTCACATGGTCATTTACTAAAGGGGGCATGACAAAATGCACCCAAAATCCTATAAATCCTAAAGGAAAAGTCAGAACTTCACAAAAATCGATGAGTACATGTGTCATAACGTATTCAAAAAGCATGGAAAGTTTCATGTAGATCGGACCATAGGTGGCGCTATAATTGTTAAAAATGTAAAATCATTGAAACTTAATGTCTTTTGATGCTTTTGTGCTTAAAGGCCTCAAAGGCCTAAACTGCTTGAACCCCGCTAAATGCTGCTTGCAGCTTTAATTATTATTATTTTTAGTATGTCTTTATACTTTTTAATTCAGTTTTATTTTGTATCTCCTGTTTTTATTTTTATTTTGAGTTTAAGTTAAAAGTTTTAGTGCTTTTTTATTATTTGCTTTTCAATATGAATAAGTAATACTTATAACACTTATACACTTACATTTTATCAAATCATACTTGAGGGGTTTGTAAACCCGAACGCTCAAAATTATTAATGGGTTCGAGTAGGAAAAACTTAAATTAAACTAATTAGTTTAATGAAATTAACTTTTGAGTATTTCTAACTTTCTTTTTCTTTCAAGTTCACAGAACTGACAATTCAGAGCCACCGAATCACGAACACGAAAAAACACATACGAAAATTTCGGACTCAACGCGCAATAGCCTTTACAACCACATAACAACCACCCAGAACACACAGTTATGATCAGAAAACGTCAAATTTCTGTTACGTCCATATGATTCATCATTGAATGCCAACATTTATGCATGTGCAATTCTAAAATCAGCTGGAGGCCGTCACAGGCTCGGCTCTGAGTTTTCCTACTGTGAAACAGGACAGCTCCTCACAGAAATAAACGCAGCCTTTTGTTCAAGCACAAAGAACTTCATAAGACGCCCCATAATGCATCAGTCACTTTGATTTAAAGACACCCAAACATCTCCGCTGGTTAGTGGATAACGTGAGGGGGTTTAATTTGGATCAGACCACATAAAGCCTTATTCACCCCAAGAGTACAGTACAGGGAAGCAAAAATATAGAGATTAACTTTAAATATTTAAAATAGGGCTGTCAAAACGATTAATCGCGATTAATCGCATCCAAAATAAAAGTTTTTGTTTACATAATATTTGTGGGGCCACATGCATGAAAAAAAAATGTATATTAAAGAAAAAAATATTATTTATATATAAATATATATATATATATATATATATATATACATATAATATAAATTATATATAAATCTGTATATACATGAAAATATTTCTTAAATATATACAAGCATGTGTGTGTATTTATATATCTAAAATAATTATACACAGTGCCCCCACATATATTATGTAAACACAAACTTTCATTTTGGATGCGATTAATCGTTTTGACAGCCCTAATTTAACAATAATTATAATCAGCTGTTTGATACTCACACCAGAATATCCGTCGCCGTCAGGATCGTGTTGGTTAAACCCCATCAGCTCACCACTGAACAAGACATTGAAAAACACGATTAGGGAAAGGCATGGCACCTACGTGGCAAATTATGTGGATAATAATCAATAAGTAATTGTAAAGCATCAAATAAACACTTCAAAGCAAATGCAATAATATTGATTTGTATATAAAAGATGTGGAGATGAATTTATAAGAATTCGAAAGTGGCAATAAACACTTGATAAGTGTGTGTGTATATAGAGAGAGAGAAGCGTCTGATTGGCTAACTAAAGAAGTGTGTCGACTTATAGAAATGGAGTGTGTGTGTATAGAGAGAGAGAAGCGTCTGATTGGCTAACTGAAGAAGTGTGTCGACTTATAGAGATGGGGTGTATGTGTGTGTGTGGTAGAGAGAGAGAAAGGCTAGAGTAACAGAAGATTGAAGGTCGTGCGAGGTAAGTTCACATATAAACTCTCCTATGGCAAAATCACACACACATTAAAACTGCATGCTTGATATTATTTGTGTGTGATCATGCAGACTAGAATAATGTTCAAATCTGCTGAACGGATAAACGCTGACAGCTGGAAATATCATAAACACATCCATAGAGAAGGTCAAGAATATGTGGGAAGGAGTGTGTGACTGCTGTTGTGGAATCAGTGCTGAGATTGAGTGTGTGTTAGACGTTCGTTAGAAGTTTGCAGCCGTTGCTCTTTTCAACAGGAGACGGGATGCTTTATCTGACTAGACAGACTTGATCTGATCATCTTGCCTGAGCTTGTGCAGTTCGATCGCATCTGTGTGTGTGTGTGTGTGTGTCGGATTTCTTCAGAGGAGGCTAAAAGAAGTGAATCACACTCTATTTGATCAATGCAGACAATTTTTTGTATGTGTGTCAGAGGAATCACAAGATGAAACGCGTGCCCTCTTCACATCGCACCTCTTCAGTTTACTTCAGAAATAACAAACAAATCATCTCATCATTTAAAAGGATATGGTTTCCTAGCAACCCAACACCCATGACGACCATGCTTGTCAGAAGCAATCAAAAGACGAGCGGCTGTATTCCTCAAAGACTTCCTGACAGCCTCAGAAATGAGGAGGAAACACTGACAAATGTGTTTACAAGCCAATCGATGAGCAGACTCTTAAACGCACGGGAACATGAAGTCATCAAATTCACAGCAAAACACACCACCTGTCGTCTTGGTAAGATCACGGAGAAAACATTTCAAATGTTTCATTTAAAAAAAAAATGTATCACTCTTAGTAGAAAAGGTTCCGTAGAATATTAAAGGGTTCCGCCAGGCGCTTCATATTTAGAATTCTTTAGGGGTTCCATCATTTTATTGGACTTATGTTATAACTCATAAACACTCAGTCGAAAAATGAAATGAAGGTTTTTGATGAAAACATTCCAGGATTTTCTCCATATAATGGACTTCAATGGGGTCCAAACGGTTCAAGGTCCAAATGAGAGTTTCAGTGCAGCTTCAAAGGGCTTTAAACGACACCAGACGATGAATAAGGGTCTTATCTAGCGAAACCATCGCTCATTTAAAAAATAAATAAAAGTTTAAGTTTTATAAGCACAAATGCTCGCTTTGCTCTGTTCTGTGATGCGAGTCGTTTCGTTCATTTCGTTTGCTGAATCAACCAAATGACTCGAAAAAAGATTCGTTCATTATTAGGGTTGGGTATCGAGAATCGAGTATCGATTGGAACCGGGACTAACTTTTTCCCGGAATCGTTCAAAAGTTAAAATTTCGATTCCTAGTTTCGATATTCACAGTCCGCCGAGCGGAAGAAGAAACCGCTGAACAACACCAACGAAGAAGCGTCTACCGAAAGTGTTGGCATAACCGCGCGAGTCGAACATGAGTAGCTTACGTCGGCGGTCCAAAGTGTGGCTTCACTTTTCTGAAAAAAAACAAAATTGCGGCAAAATGCAAAATTTGTGACAAAAAAGGAGTATTTCCTTCGGAAAGACCGTTGGTTAGCAAGGTTAGCTAAACTTTTTTGACCCTGCCTCTTAAAAGAATCAGAATTGAGAATCGTTGGGAACCGGAATCGAAACAAGGAATCGGAATCAGAATCGTTTAAATTCAAACGATACACAACCCTAGTTATAACTCATAAACACTTAAAAGGAGTAGTTCACTTTTAAAAAAAATGTTTGATGATTTACTCACCCCCATGTCAGTCGAAAAGAAATGAAGGTTTTTGATGAAAACATTCCAGGATTTTTCTCCATATAATGGACTTCAATGGGGTCCAAATGGTTCAAGGTCCAAATGAGAGTTTCAGTGCAGCTTCAAAGGGCTTTAAACGACACCAGACGATGAATAAGGGTCTTATCAAGCGAAACGATCGCTCATTTCAAAAATAAATTAAAGTTTAAGTTTTATAAGCACAAATGCTCGCTTTGCTCTGTTCTGTGATGCGAGTCGTTTCGTTCATTTCGTTTGTTGAATCAACCAAATGACTCGAAAAAAGATTGGTTCATTATTTATTTTTTAAATGAGCGATCGTTTCGCTTGATAAGACCCTTATTCATCGTCTGGTGTTGTTTAAAGCGCTTTGAAGCTGCACTGAAACTCTCATTTGGACCTTGAACCGTTTGGACCCCATTGAAGTCCATTATATGGAGAAAATCCTGGAATGTTTTCATCAAAAACCTTCATTTCTTTTCGACTGAAGAAAGAAAGACATGGACATCTTGGATGACATGGGGGTGAGTAAATTATCAGCAAAAGTTTTTTTTTTTTTTTTTAAAGTGAAACTATTCCTTTAAAGTATCAGAGCTGATTTACAGCTGAAATTGCATTCATTCATAATTATAGAATTTGCAGCATTAATACTGTATTTTTTTTGTTACTGTGTTGTTGAAAGTGAAAGTGAAACCTTCAGTGAAAAGGGCTCGTCAGAAGGCAGATGTGCCATGCTGACATTGCCGAAGCAAATGTTGAATATTTCATAATCTGTTAAAAGTTTAACGCTGAAGGTTTCTCGCAATAGCAGAGGAGAAATATGCATCTCAATGAGCCGCAGAGACACTGACGACAGCAAACTAAGTGTTAACGCTTGACATTAAGTTAATTAAACGGTCCATATGTTATCATTAAATCAGATCTATTTTTATAGGGAAGAACAGCTTTTTCTCTCTGAAAGATAATAAGAAAGAGCAGGACACAAAAGCAGAGAGACTTACATACATCTCAGATGTTTCTCCTACAACGCAGTTATATTCAATGGAGAAGATTTTAGCAGAAGTCTCCTGATTCTCAGATGTATTCCACAGTAAAAAAAAACCCTTTCGTTTCAGAAGATTCTCAGTGCCTTAAATTGTGTAAAAAGCCTGCAAAAGTCAGAGAGATCTCTTTGGGAACTCAAATTTTAGGAGAAACATCTGAGAGACATGCATGGGATCCACATTTTTCCTGCATAGTCATTCAATTTTAGGAATTTGAATCATGCTAATTTATTTCTCAAAAATGGTTTACACACACCCAAGTACCGTCCCACTTAACTTAAAGTCCCCTCTAGTCAATAATTGTTTAATCTTTGATCACCAAAATGACATTTATAAATGTTTTTTTGCTTGAAAAAAAATCGTCACGCCTTAAAATAGCTTGACTGTAACTCGACACCCTTGCCTCATTTAGTATACGAGGTTCTATGAATATGCAAATGAGCCCCGCCTCCACTCACTAACACAGCTCAGAGATCCACTCGTTGGCAATCACGTGTTGATCTGATTGGTTACAAGGTAAGAATATAAAAGAAAGAAAAAATTATGGAATATTGAAGAAATTCAAAGTAAAATTATAAGTAAATGAGTACAATGATTTCAAATACCCTTCATTATGGCATTGGGATCAAATAAAAAGAACTGAAATGATAGCTATCTGCAGAAACGGTGAGGTTAATATTTAATGCAATATACACTCTTAGAAGAAACGGTTCTATTTAGAACCAGAAATGGTTCCATCCCCCGCTTCATATATGGAACTCCAAAATGGTTCTATATAGAACAATTTTTTTGGTAAAAGGTTCTATTGGCCAAGTACGGAACCCCAGGGTTCTATATAGAACCCAGAGGAAGCCTTTTTTAAAGAGTGTATAGAACCTTTTAGGGGTTCCAAATATGTAGCGCTGATAGAACCTTTTAAGGTTCTATATAGAACCTTTTCTTCTAAGAGTGAGTAAGACATATACTGTAGACATGGAAACACACTGCATAGTATAAGTGACCCAGTTGACAGATATTAATTTCTTCCTCCTATCTCTCTCTCTCACACACACACACACACACACCGTGGAAAAGCTTTCAGCAGATGCAAGGTCAAAGTCTGTGAGCATGAAAAAACTGCAAGTCGTGTGAATCTATTCATAAAGAATATCACAATCCGTCCAGAAATGTGCTGCTAACGAGTGCTTACAAAGTCTCTTGAAGGAAGAAGAAAAGAGTGTGTTTACTTTGAACAAAGCTAAAGTGTGCAGATATGACATTATCTCCACTCAGGCTTTGATCGTAATGTGTCATTTTTGTTGTGCTACACTAATATGAGTGTTAGAGCTTTCGGTTTCCTTTCAACTTATTGTCCTACACACACAATGTGTGGTTGCCTGAGAAAGCATTACGTTACTCAGCAATAAATGTTTTTAACATGCTCAACTTGTAGCCAACAAACAGTGTGTGTGTTTGTGTGTGTGAAGCTGAAACCTGATAATAAAACCACCTGCTTTAGTGATTATTCTATGTATTTCAAAGTGTTTTCTAAAACCTCTGCTGTAAAGAGCAGGGGTCGCAGCCTTTTAAACATGAAGTAACCCAATGTGTGATGTTCAAGGGTGTGGATAAAGGACTGTTTCCCAGTCTGTAGTGCTTTATGAATTATTCATGCACAATTCCCAGTGGTTTTACTGTTTTCTCCATTGTTTACACTGATATCATGTTTGTTGTTCTCTGAGTTGTGGAAGAATGTGTATCTTTCCTTGATTATGTCATTTTAAATGTCACACTTTTGTGTTGCATGGATGTAAAAGAGTCGTACACCATCATGCAAAAGTTTGGGGTCGTAAGATTGTTTTTATGTTTTTTGTAAGAAGTCTCTTCTGCTCACCAAGGCTGCGTTTATTTGATCATCAAAACAGTAAAATAGTGAAATATTATTACAATTTAAAATAACTGTTTTTTTATGTAAATATATTGTGAAATGTAATTTATTCCTGTGATCAACGCTGAATTTTCAGCATCATTACTCCAGTCTTCAGTGTCACATGATCCATCAGAAATCATAATAATATGATGATTTGATGCTCAAGAAACATTTATGATTATTCTCAATGTTGAAAACGTTGTTGAAAAAAAGTTTACTGCTTATATATATATATATATATATATTTATTTATTTATTTTTTTTTAATAAATGTTGCTTATTTTGTGGAAACTCTGCTTAATTTTTTCAGGATTTTTAAAAATGTATAATATTTAATTAAACGTTTTTTTTTATCAATTTAATGCGCCCTTGTTAAAACAGTATTCAGTGTCACATGATCCTTCAGAAATCATAATAATATGATGATATGATGCTCAAGAAACATTCATGATTATCCGCATTGTTGAAAACGCTGTTGAAAAAAGTTTACTGCTTATATATATATATATATATATTTATTTTTTTTATTTTTTTTATCGATGTTGCTTATTTTGTGGAAACTGCTTAATTTTTTCAGGATTTTTAAAAATTTATAATATTTAATTAAATGTTTTTTTTAATCAATTAAATATATCCTTGTTAAAACAGTATTCAGTGTCACATGATCCTTCAGATATCATAATAATTCATGAATAAACATTCATGATTATTCTCATTGTTGAAAACGCTGTTGGAAAAAGTTTACTGCTTATTTATATATATATATATATATTTATTTATTTATTTATTTATTTTTTTAATCAATGTTGGTTATTTTGTGGAAACTCTGCTTAATTTTTTCAGGATTTTAAAAAAATATATTATATATAATTAAATGCTTTTTTGATCAATTTAATGCATCCTTGTTAAAAAAGTATTTTTTAACAAATACTTTTGTCCCTAAACTTTTAAACAGTTTTAGTGTATGTCTGCGAAAACACCTTGATTCATTTTCACTCTTGCAAGAAATCTGAATATACAGAGATACTTGCTTTAAAACATTCCTTGTTTCTCTAAATACATATTAAAAAATATTATTCGAAGAGCAAAACGCAACAAAAGCATCACATGTGGAAAAATGACTGACCCGCATAAACCATCATGTCACACATTAAAGAGATATGATGAAACCAGTTAATTGCAAAACAGTATTGCAAAAGTCAACATTAATTTAGCAAAACACAGTGATATCTGTTAATGTAATTAATGGTAGATATTATGCAATGTTAAAAGTCTGTTTTTTAAATTAGGGAAAGGTTGACAACCCTTGATCTAAAAAAAATAATTTCTGTTCTCTTTTAAACAGGAGAGGAAAACATGTAGTAACTCACTATGACCAGCAGAGGCCGACACACTTCAGTCTAACGGAGGTCTGGAACAAGAATATAGATGTACGGACGGTGGATGGATGAACAGATGGATGAATGGAGGAGGTGGACGTATCCCGCAGTGTGTGCAAGGAGACCGTTGGGAATATACACCGGAGACCTGTTTAAACATCTTGAAGAATTGCATTGCATTGATGCATTAGGCAGATGCAAATAAGAAATAACAGAAAACAAGATAAACACATGCATTTAAATCAAACATTTCGACCTAAAAAATGGCCTTGCATTTGACAGATGCAAATATGTGCATTCCCTGAAAACGGTGAAGAAAACAACAACTAAACAGAGAATGACATCTCAGATAGCACTAGCCGTAACGCTCTCGCTTCTTATCCTCCTCACGGTCAGTGGGAATATTTTGGTTTGTCTGGCTGTGTACTCTACGAGACGTCTGCGCAACGTCACCAACTGCTTCATCGTCTCGCTAGCGGTCACAGACTTCCTATTGGGCGCCCTTGTGTTGCCATTTTCCACCCTTTACCAAGTTACGGGCGACTGGCCACTAGGGGCGCACTTCTGCAACGTCTACATTTCATTGGACGTCATGCTATGCACTGCCTCCATACTCAATCTCTTCGCCATCAGCTTGGATCGCTACTTTGCGGTCACCGAACCGCTGCGTTACCCAATGCTTTTGCTTCCGTGGCACGTCGGCGCGATTTTAGCGGCAATCTGGCTGGTTTCGGTTGCCGTTTCATTTGTCCCCATCCACATGGGCTGGAACACGCGAGACTTGAGCGTGCAAAATATTCGCGAGGGCGACCCTGCGCGAGACTGCCGATTTGAGTTGAATCCGGCGTACGTATTGGTGGACGCCTTCGTGACGTTTTATCTCCCCCTGGTGGCCATGTGTTGGAGCTACCACCGAGTTTTTCGCATTGCGAGGATGCAGGCGAAACGGATCATTTCCATTCGACGGGGTTCGTCGTCGTCTCCGGGCGCTACGATTCTTGCATTGCGCGAACACAAAGCCACAGTGACGCTCGCGGTTGTGCTCGGTGCGTTCGTGGTGTGCTGGTTCCCGTATTTCACGTTTTTCACGATAATGGGGATACGCAACGAAGATAACCCGCCACGGACGGCGCAGTCAGTGGTGCTTTGGCTAGGATACGCAAACTCTGCGCTAAATCCCATACTTTACGCTACGCTTAACAGAGACTTCAGGTCCGCTTACGCCAAGCTGCTATGCGGAGGACGAGGATGTAAAACACAGAGGGAAATACCGATAACAGCAATGGAGGAGGGGCTAATGATTAGACACGCCCCTCCTGAACAAAGGGCGGAGCTTCGGATTAGAACTTGTGTGTTGCTGCAAGAGATTGAAAACGGGAAGAGGGTCGATGGCAACACAACGACTGGTGCTACAGTTACCATTGTAGTTAATGGGAATAAAAGGTAGTATGAATATTGTAAAAATAACAGCTTATTTACTTAAACCTGCAGTCCTTTTTGGGGTTAAAAATTATCCAAAATACATGTTTGAGAAAATGCTCAACAACACAGCTCGATTCAAAACGGTAAGCTTGTAATAATGTTTTTAATTTCAGTGGTACTGGTGGATTTCAGCGGGATATTGATATCTGAATGAATGAATTCGAGATTCATTTTACTGAAGGTTTAAAGGGAGACACATCTAAAGGGCTGGTGAATTCATCTCTTAAAAGAAAATTGTAATTGTTATTTTTACTCACCCTCAAGTATTAAGACTGAATGCACATAGAAAAGAAAGTGCAAATGCAATATGTAATTTGCAAACTAACTTTTTCTAAAACCAAAATGCTTTTCTTATGACGCCCTCTAGTGGCCATGAGAGGTAACAATATAATGTAGAAGCACTAAGAAACAAAGAAGCGCTCACAAAACTACATTTCACTCCAGTATATGAATGTTAAACTGTTACGACAAAGATTAAAGGGAACAGTTTGCAGAGATTTTTTACTCGCCTTCTCGCTGTTCAAACTCAAACGCTTTTTTTATTATTATCATGAAACATAAAGCTCTTTTTGATACAACACGTATAAGCACTAAATGAAATGCACAGTAAAAATCTCTCAAAATGTGTTGAGGTCATACATACACACACATAAACACGCATATATGCGGTACACATACATACGGTACACAAACATACACACACACATACAATGAATAAAATATAAGCTACTTTTGGACCACATACTGTAATAAAACAACATCTGCAATGTCAAGATTAGAATTAGGGTTAAAGGAGTAGTTCACTTAAAAAAAAAACTTTTGACATCCAAGATGTCCACGTCTTTCTTTCTTCAGTGGAAAAGAAATGAAGGTTTTTGATGAAAACATTCCAGGATTTTTCTCCATATAATGGACTTCAATGGGGTCCAAACGGTTCAAGGTCCAAATGAGAGTTTCAATGCAGTTTCAAAGGGCTTTAAACGACACCAGACGATGAATAAGGGTCTTATCTAGTGAAACCATCGGTCATTTCAAATATAGATTAAAAAAAGGTTTACGTTTTATAAGCACAAATGCTCGCCTTGCTCTGTTCTGTGATGCGCGTTCGTGACTCTCCTGTTCAAACTCGGTCATCAAAACGAAAAATCTTTTTTAGAGTCACCAAATGACTCGAAAAAATATTATTTCATTTTGATAAACGAACCTTTGCACTGAAAAAAAGATTTTTCTCGTTCTGACGAACGAATCTCTGCACTAAAACTCTCATTTGGACCTTGAACCGTTTGGACCCCATTGAAGTCCATTATATGGAGAAAAATCCTGGAATGTTTTCATCAGAAACCTTCATTTCTTTTCGACTGAAGAAAGAAAGACATGGACATCTTGGATGACATGGGGGTGAGTAAATTATCAGCAAAAGTTTTTTTTAAAGTGAACTACTCCTTTAAATGTGCTTCACTGCTATTTATTTATTTTTCATCCTAGGGAAAAATGTTACCTGGACATGTTTTCATGAGACGCTCTTTTATGGGAGATTCTCTGGAACAAGTGAATTAATTTCTTTGTACTTGTTTTTCTATGTAGAAGTTTAAGAATTATGTCCTGTTTTCTCTCAGAAAAATATAGTTGCATGATCATGATTAAACAGTCAGATTACAATATGACTGTAAAGACGATAATCAGAGAGACAAGCATGTGCATGAGTCAAAAAATCGAATGTAAAAATCAGATCGGAAATGAATTCACACAATGAAATGATATGTGCTCTTCAGGATGTTCTTCATGTGGGACTTTTTTCAAAAATCTCTTATTAAAATTATATTTGTATGTGGTATTTTCATATTGATCTCGACCTCAACAAAACTCCCCCATTCCTTCATATATCTTTCTTTTGACTGACTTAGTCTGACCAGCTATTCATCATTGGCCAATTAACACATATCAAACCGCAGAACTTGGGGGTCCAGGCACACACACACGCACACACTTTTAGTAAGTTATCCATCATCCTGGTTTGTCATCAAAATATCATCAAATAATAAGGGCAAAAGCACACACAGAGTAATTCAGTAACTCACATTCCTGACCTCGGGAAATATGTGAGGAGGATGAGGAGGGGAATCATGGGAAGACATCGCTTGTAGCTTTTTCTAGCCAAGAATGGAGAAACGGGGGTAAAAAAAATTTGTAATGAGAACTAACCAAACCCTGACTTTAACCATGTAGGAATATATTGTTAGGTGTATTGATATCCAGTTGACAAACAAAAATCTGAATATATTTTAAATTTGGGGTCACTAACCTGGCAAACTTTGGCAAATCCTGAGATTAGTTCCTTGTATCCTGATCACATGAGTTGCATTCGCAGTAATAAAGTCCAAAATGAAAGTGGAAGATCCTTCACCTTCAAGACAGTGTGACAACAAATATCAGTGAAACTATTCAGCACTATATACCTATATACACAGTAGCATATATGAAATGATGCTACATATTTAGCCAATGTGTGTATACATGAACGCAAAAAATATATGAAGAGTTCAGATGCAAAGGCCTCTAAATGCCATTGGAAATTTTCTTCTAAAATGATAATTTTTATCAAGCTTATAAATTCAAGTTCAGTAATTTCACTTAAATGACAATTAATAGGTAATCCTCATTGCAATTTAAGTGAAATTACTGAACTTAAATATACAAGCTTGATAAAAAATGATCATTTTAGAAGAAAATCTCCAATGGCACTTAGAGGCTTTTGCATCTGAACTCATCATATATGCTATAAACATATACACACACACATTTATATACATATACACACATAGGTTAAATATATAGCATTATCATGTACAAGATCCATCTATTCCACTACCTGTATCGAAATGAATATCAACAATTAAGCAAATTAAACCCCACAAATAGAATATACAACAAACACAAGGGTTAACTGGTGTAAAGCAATTCCCTGGAATATAGCATCACAGACTCGTCCTAACAAAAGCTAAATAAAACCCACTCCCTCTCTCTCTGGTCCTTTATCCCCGGTTAGTGTGTTGGAATTTAATATGCGACTTTTGTTATTGGGAAAGTGGCGCATGTGTCTGTGCGCGCGCTGGTCGCAATATCTCTGTTAGTGTAGATAATGCGATAACGAAGGCAGGGGCTATTCATCACCCCGGCCGATCCCAATACGCTTTATTATTTTAATGCATTTCACAGCGATTAAAAATGATCTATCACCCAGACTTGTGTGTGTGAGCTGTAACGGTGTGTGAGTGGTCACTTAAAAGGCCTCGGTGTGCAAAGAGACAGCACAGAAACTCTCCTCCTCAATATTCCCGGGGTAGAAACATTCACCTCGTAGTTTTATTTGGCTTTTTATTCAACGAGTTCCCCGAAGCTGTTGTGGCATTTCTCTGCGTCCATCCCTCCTCCCTCCTGCAGTCATTAAACTCCTCATCACTGCTCATTTAAGCGGTTAACGAGCAATGTGTTCAAACTAATGGCGATTAATCTGCGATTAGACCTGATTAGCATACACTACAGCTGCGTTTGACAACATGAGAGACTTTTTTAACTAACGTTATCAGGATGATCCAGAACCAGCTTCACCCGTTTAAGGCTTGCCCTGCGTCCCAATTCGCTTACTTATACTACGCCCTAAAAGTATGTACTCTTTTTGTGAAGAAAAAGTACATACTTTTGAGTATGTAGCAAAAAAAAAGTAGGCAAGCTTTGGGACATACTATCACGTCATCTTTAACGGACGGCTCTGTCGCGTGCTGCGTGCATCCTGTCA
>CM075873.1:1770852-1938352 GCA_038021265.1 Cyprinella venusta | reverse complement strand
CAAGTGGCTAAAATCTCGCTTATTTTTGTTTGTTTGTTTGTTTGTTTTTAGCTTTGAGCTTTTTTGCTGCTCATTTACAGTCTTGTTATACTTAAATTACAAATATTCTTCATTAACTTGAGCTCATAAAACTCTAAATAAGATGATCGGAAAACCATTTTTAAAAATATTTTAGCTTGCGTCTCACTACTGAATTTTTCAGTGAAAATATCCTGTAAGCATCCTTAAAACCAGATCCTTGAAGCAAAAGTGCATCAGATATTAAATTGTGTCGTTAAAGAATTAACTTTTGCACTTGAATGATCATTTACTGTTTCTGCCTCCTTCACAACCTGAGCATCTCCTGTTTTATTTTCATCTTATATGCACTGCATCACTTAACTGCATCAAATGATATAATATGTTAATAAAGTTAAATCTTATCTAATCTAAAAAACTAAGATTTATGATTTTTTAGGAATTTTTCTGCTAAAAAAAGCACAAATAGTTTAAAGGGATTTTTTCTGTCTTCAGTTTAAAGTTTGTGTTTTACGATTTCGACGAATGATTAAAAAGTGGCTAATTCGTAGCAATTCATACGACCTCACTCGTACGAATTAATACGATTTTGCTAAATCGTACATATTTTAACGAATTGGCCAATTACCCCTTACCCCGCCCCTAAACCTACCCATCACGTGGGTTTGGACAAATCGTACGAATTCGTACGAGTGAGGTCGTACGAATTAGACACTTTTTAATCATTCGTCGAATTCGTACGAATTGTTCGCGAGATAGCGTAGGTTTTATATCTGAAAAGAAAATATCTCAACAGTCTCACGGCCTCTTACATTTAAAGAGGGAAACATGAAGAGAGAGTGTGTGTGTGTGTGTGTGTGTGTGGGCGTGTGTGACAGGTGGGTGTACAGCAGGAGGGGCCGGTCAGGGTCACCCCCATCTGGGGAACGCACACACACACACACACACACACACACACACTATCCAAACGCAAAGCAGAAGTCATGCGCCTGCTGAAGAGAAAGCGAGAGGGAGGGTGTTTTGTAGTTAATAATGTTTTGTGAGATGGTCAAATTGAGTTGTGTGGGCCGAGCTGGAGGGCTTTTATACAAGAACAGCTTGAGTAAGATAAACGACCCTCATTCACACACACACACACACACACACACACACACAGTCACATAACAATACCACATGGAAACATTGCGAGGATCATCTTAAAAAGTTGAGCAATGTGTGTGTGATGTTTCATAATTGCATTTGCACCTGTCTAATAATCAAAGTTGTGCTGCAGACGTGTGTGTGTGTGTGTGTGTGTGTGTGTTTCAGGCTGTTTGCACACTGGGTTTGATTGCTTCATCCTCACTAGACCTCGACTTCATCCCCTTCAGCCCCACAGATCTGTTCTCACATGTGCCTTTGAGTCTGAACCGAGTGCATCTGCATCATCAAAACTTTACACGCATGCATTTGTCTGTGTTGCAACAGATGCGAAGAACTGCAAGTTGTTCAAAAGTAACCTGTAATAAAACAGCTTTTTTCTTTTCAGAATTACCTGGTCTTCTGCTTCAGCAGGGGAAATATATATATATATATATATATTTACAGTGGTGTGAATAAGTTTGGACCTCCATGCTAAAGTTGCCTAAAAAGAGGAATAAAAAAATCATCTTTTGGATATTGATCTTAATGCCTTAATTAGAAAAATGAGGAAAACTCCAACCTTTAAGGACACAAATTTTCTTTGTGAATGAATAATGTATCATAAATAAATAAATGTTTTTCCTTAAAATACAGGGTGCATAAGTCAGGACCCCCCTATGTTAAATTCCCATAGAGTCAGGCAGATTTTTTATTTTTAGAAGCCAGTTATTTCATGGATCCAGGATAATATGCATCCTGATAAAGTTCCCTTGGCCTTTGGAATTACAATATCCCCACATCATCACACACCATTCACCACACCTAGAGATTGGCATGGGGTACTTTCCATAAGATCATCTTTCAATGCAAATCAAACCAGCTATTAGGCTAACTGAAGTAAAACCATGCCAATCTCAAAGTGTGGTGAATGGTGTGTGTGATGTGGGGATATTTTAATTCCAAAGGCCAAGAGAACTTTATCAGGATGCATATTATCCTGGATCCATCAAATAATTAGCTTTTAAAAATAAAAATCTGCCTGACTCTATGGGAATTTAACATAGGGGGGTCCTGACTTATGCACCCTGTATTTTAAGGAAAAACATTTATTTATTTATGATACATTATTCATTCACAAAGAAAATTTGTGTCCTTAAAGGTTGGAGTTTTCCTCATTTTTCTAATTAAGGCATTAAGATCAATATCCAAAAGATGATTTTTTATTCCTCTTTTTAGGCAACTTTAGCACTTATTCACACCACTGTATATATATATATATATATATATATGAAGAGTTCAGATGCAAAAGCCTCTAAGTGCCATTTGAAATTTTCTTCTAAAATTATTAAGCTCAGTAATTTCACTTAAATGGCAATGAAGATTACCTATTAATTGTCATTTAAGTGAAATTACTGAACTTAAATATACAAGCTTGATAAAAATTGTCATTTTAGAAGAAAATTTCAAATGGCACTTAGAGGTTTTTGCATCTGAACTCTTCATATATATATATATACATATACATAGTGAGTGAGTGAGTGAGTGAGTGAGTGAGTGAGTGAGTGAGTGAGTGAGTGAGTGAGTGAGTGAGTGAGTGAGTGAGTGTGTGTGTGTCTACCTCAGGACCGGGCAGGTGGGCAGTGCTGCTTGACTGGTTGGCTGGTGTTGAGGGCAGACAGTCTCGGGTCTGAGGCCCAGCAGGCCGTGGGAAGCAGGGGGCTCGAGTAGGAGCTCTGCCAGGGCCGGGTGCAGCGAGGCTGGTGGCAGCTGCCGGCGACTCCCCCTCCTTCCCTCCCTCGCTCGCGGACCCCCGCAGTCAGCCCACAGGAGGGGTGAGGAGGTTAACAGCCAACCGTGACACACACAGGATAATCGGCTTTCATTAAGTGACCTACGCTCCACACACACGGAGACAGAACACACTACAAACCACACACACACACACACACAGAGATAACACTCAAGACATAGACTGCATTCAGAATACAACAATGTACACTGCATACTCATATAGTATTCAGCACAGTATGCTAGTATTCCTAAATTAAATGTAGCATACTATCTTGAAATGTTTGTCATTGCATACTGCATATTATTTATTGAAAATAAAGTATGAAATAGTGCTAAAAAGTTTAAAGAATAGTATGCTCTCATTTTGGATCATCTATCTTTAGCATTATAATTGAATTACGTAGCATACTATACTTTGAAAATGTGATCATTGCACACTGCATACTATTTACATTCTATTTTTAATAAATAGTATTCAATGTGTAATGAATGATATACCAATTAATAGTATGCTCATTTAAATGTTAGAAATAAATCTGATTTGTTTTGCCCTTTTTGTACATTTTTGTGTAATATAATATTGTTTTATTTATTATTACAATGTTTATCTTTTATATATGTTATGCACAGTCTATATGGAGCAGTTACATTTCACTGCTGTGTACGTGGCAAATAAAAAACTTGAATCTTGCTGTACTTTTAAAATAAATTAGCATTGTTAAGTAACGTGGTGTAGCATGCCATAATTTGACATATTTAGCATTGCACATGCATAGGCCTATATTTAATAAACAGTATGCAACGAAAAATATTTCAGTTTTGCCTTCAGTTTGTTTAATAAAGGTGTTCATTAATATTCACTAAGTTGCATTGCCGCACTTGTATTCGTTTTTCAGTCTCAGCATCTTATGACAGTCCTGTGAGCAACAATAGGAGCTTTTTATCCTCCACTGAAACATTTTCACAAAGATGTTCCTCTGCTAATTTCTCCCCTGATTATCTTCACTAGCCGTGCATTCTTCCTCAAACGCATGCATGCATACTCTCTTTTCTTCTGTTCAGCACAAACCAGCCGAGCGCTCAACCATCACAGACCAGATGCCTGTCCTCTGTCGCTCTATCCATCCGTCTGTATTCTGTCTGCCTCTCGTTTCTCAGATCAGTGCTAAAGCCCTCACGGTGTCGGAAGCAATGTGAAGTCAATCATTGTCCTTAAAAACATCGGGTGTTGTGTTACATCAGAATAACTGGTTCCTGATCGGCTCCGCTTGTAAATGCATAGGGTTATTGCTCAGGATTTTTAATAAAAAATAATAATCAGGTCTTGCCTCACATCAGACACACGCATGAAGCATGCAACGCGTAGTTGAAACGAGTCCAATTTGTCTTTTGAAGGAGCAGACTCCTTCCTCAAACTGATGGCCTTTCCATTATTCTTCACTAACATGCATGACACACGATATACTTGACAATATCACATGTTCTGTCTGTTTGACACTGAGAGAAATAGCTTTTTCTACATTTGAACACACCTCATAG
Organism: Cyprinella venusta; assembly: GCA_038021265.1. NCBI lineage: Eukaryota > Metazoa > Chordata > Actinopteri > Cypriniformes > Leuciscidae > Cyprinella > Cyprinella venusta. The sequence continues at coordinate 1,933,882 of CM075873.1, read as the reverse complement.
AAAGTGCAAACTTTCTGTGCGTTTCAAAGATGAAAAGTTGAATTATAACAAGCCCTCATAAAAAGTTCAATCCTTAAAGGCGTAGTTCACTTTAAAAAAAAACTTTTGCTGATAATTCCCATGTCATCCGAGATGTCCATGTCGATGTTCTTCAGACGAAAAAAAAAAATTAAGGTTTTTGATGAAAACATTCCAGGATTTTTCTCCATATAATGGACTTCAATGGGGTCCAAATGGTTCAAGGTCCAAATGAGAGTTTCAGTGCAGCTTCAAAGGGCTTTAAACGGCACCAGACGATGAATAAGGGTCTTATATGGTGAAACGAATCTTTTTTTTTGAGTCAAATCATTCATTTTGTTTGTTGAATGAACCTAATGACTCCAAAAAAGATTTGTTCATTTTGATGAACGAGTTCGAACAGGAGAGTCTCGAACGCGCTTCACAGAACAGAGCAAGGCGAGCATTTGTGCTTATAAAACTTATTTATTTTTGAAATGGCTGATCGTTTCGCTAGATAAGACCCTTATTCATCGTCTGGTGTCGTTTAAAGTGCTTTGAAGCTGCACTGAAACTCTCATTTGGACCTTGAACCGTTTGGTCCCCATTGAAGTCCATTATATGGAGAAAAATCCTGGAATGTTTCCATCAAAAACCTTCATTTCTTTTCCACTGAAGAAAGAAAGACATGGACATCTTGGATGACATGGGGGTGAGTAAATTATCAGCAAAAGTTTAATTAGAAGTGAACTACTCCTTTAAATTAATAGTTTCAAACTAAAAAGTGAAACAGGACACTATATATGTGAGGAACAGGCAATTATAATACCCTTTATTTTAATTTATGCATATATGCACATTCAAATGTATCATCAATGACACCAAACTGGATGCAAACGGGCCTAAACTACAAAATTTAGTTCATAAACAATCCAATTCAGGCCGTAAAACGATCATCTAAGGAAAGAAATAAAAACCTTTTCCGGGCTCATCACATGATTCAAGGATTTCCAGTTTTTACAAGCTGAAATCTATCAGAAACATCAGTCATGTCTGTCTCAACAGCTGTGTGCAGACATATTAATACATTTTAAAAAGCCCTCTGGTGTTTCAATCAACTGTCTGATCCATGCATCATAATTTCGCCCTAATACAAATCTGAATGCTGGAAATAAATCCATATTTGGAAACGTTCATTTCAGAGAAACAATGAAATCTGTGGGAGATGAATATATCGGATGGTTATAGAGATTTACGCAGCCTGAGGACGAGTCCTGTACGAGGAGATTCAGTCGTCACGCCCTCTAAAATGACTTTATGCTTGGGATTTTGGGGTTTGTGTGTATTTATTTACTTAGGCTTTATATACTGTCCCTGAATTTACTGTCAAACTGACTTGTTTTGCACAGTAATTAAGCTTGTTGTTTTACTTAATGATCATGTGGCAAAAACTTTCAATGTGTTTGCAACATCCTATAGCTTTTGGAGTTTGGAGAATACATAAGCAACCCTAAAAGTAGCCTCTCTAAAAATAAAAAAGTTAAAAAAAATTAATGAATTTCAACATAATCAAAGCGGCATTTAGTTTAAATGTGTACTTTTAGCCCTCGAGCAGTTAAAAACAAAACTGCATTTTGAGGACAACATTGTTTAGGTTGGTTGTGACAACTAACTTACTGTATGCCACTCCCACAACAAAGTAGCATACGAGTATGATTATGCTAGGTAGCCTAATGTTAATTTAAAATAGCCTATGTATTACTATAGTGGATAATAAAACAAGTCGAACATTTCTTTTACTTGATGAATGTTAATTAAGTAATTATATTATTTAGATATTAATAGTCTATGGCAAGTGCAAATGCGTACAAACTAAGCTATCAGGCTAATCGTGTATGCTATGCTAGTACACAAGCTAACGAAAACAGACATTAATGGTCATCATAACACAGTTCAAACAGCTTTTATCATAACATGACTTTGTGGGAATTGTAACCAGGCACTAAAGAGACGTCATTTTTGAGTAATATGATAAGGAGAACCACAATTAGCAACTTTTCTTTATTTACGGATATGACGACACGCACGGGTGAATAACGTAGGCCTATGTAAATGTGAAATGATATCCAAACTTTCCGTGAAAACCGTCCTGTCAGGTCTAAAACATAAACACTTATAATAGCTAGGCTTGAATCGGGGTAAGTTAGGACAATAACACGTTTTGGGAGTAGTACTGATTATTTATACATTTTGTTAATTTTGAATAAAAATGTTACATGACGTATGCCTACCAAGAAAGATGCACATAACAATAGTGTTGAAATTGACAATCATCATTGCAACATGATGTGTGTGAACTTGAAAAGAAGTGACATAATCAGGCAGTTCGTGCACGCGCTTAACTCAAACCAGGGCTTTTAAAGTCCCTCCTCATTAACTGAGCTAATGTTACTGCATCATATCAAAGCATTGAATACGACTTATAATCAATGCTTTAGTCTCAGTGTGAGAGGAAACAGATGTTCAACAACACCAGCGAATTCACGGGCTATTACTTTACATTTAATAGGCTTTATTTAATATTTAATGGGGTGACAGAGGATGGGAATTATTAACGGGCCAAATGTCATTTGCGGTGTCAATTTGACTTCAGGGCTGATGTGAGGATGGAATTTTTCCAGTGTGGCCTTTAAACTCGTGAGATCTTCATATTGCCTCAGTCTGTCTGCGGTGCTTCAGCACAGATCATAATAAAAACATAGTAGGTGTTTTTAAGCGCTCTATTACTTACCGGCGTCAATTCATATTCCCGCACCACTGCTTCTCCCAAAGTCTCTTATTTATTATTGAAAAGCACATACGACCCTTATATCACTTAATTCTACTTTGCTGCTTTATATCTCTGTTTCTCTGTGTTCTTCAGATGCGCGCGCGTGACAGCTCTCGCTCTGTGCTGAAGTTGAGGAAATTGATAACGCGCCGGAGACGCGCAATAAAAACGACGCCCGAGGGCGCGACACCCGGATCCCCTATTATGCAAATACGGGGTAATTTTAAAGACAAATCGTTGGCTTTTATCCCCCTATATTTCTGTTTTATACGTCTCGGTTTCTCCGGAGAATAAAGCATTTAATGTGTCGAGCCCAATGATGGATCTGACCTTCAATCATTCCAGCGAAAGGAGGGGCTTTATTTGAAGAGGAGAAAACAAAACGTAACAATATTACTATAAACTTTTATGCTATATGTAAATATACGGACCAATAGCGGACCAAATGTAGCCTACAGTTATGCAAAAACACATAAAATTAACCCAATATTGGTTAACAAAGAGTCCGAAAAACATTTGTCCTCTAAAAATTGTTTTTAAAAGTTTTTCAGAAATTTATTAATCTAACGTGAATAAAAATATAAGAACTTTTTAACGTGTTTCAGGCTATTTAAGATTTCACATTTACATCCTTATTTGCCTTTAACTGATCACTGAAAAAAATGAAGTAACCTGGCTGCCTTAAAAATGTAAGTCCATTGAAATGGAAAAAATGAGTTAATACAATGAAGGTGACTGCATCAGAAACTCAAAATATTATGTTATCTGAACTACATACATTATTTAAGTTGATTTGACAAAAGAAATAATGTGATTACAAATCATGAAAATATTTTTTCACAGTGTAAACTAATGTTATTTTTGTATTTGGACATAATTTCACATTTTTGGCAATTTAAAATAATTTCATAATTAGATAAGCACGGATTAAGAACAGTTTAACAGTAAAACAACAATATTATCTATATCAATATCTATAACAATATCTATATCAATATCTATAACAATAATCATAACGACATTTATGAGAGGGAGTTGGAGCAATTAAAAACAGTAACCTTCTTCAGTCAATCAAGAGAGAGAGAGAGAGGTCCATTATGGTCCAAATTACACCAAAAACTGTGAGTGCATGGCCACAGACACACAGCGAATAATTGCTCGATAAATGTTTGACAAAAAGGAAACTGAAGGAGAAGGAAATGTCACATAATTACATGTTATTAACACGCGTCTAACAGTAAACAGGCCAAATTTGTCGCCGCGTGCACATATGGCACGGAAACGCGCCAGAAGCACGTTAAGGGGAGTCAAGCGTTTCTGCCAGAAATGTCTGAATACATTCATGGGGTGGTTTTTAAAAAATCATTCATGTGTCAACGATAAACTAACAGCCGTCAAAAGCTCAGTGGCGGTGTCACATTTTTAGACACCGTGTCCATTTCACTGAAAAATGAGCAAATTACGCGCATAAATATGTTGCTGCTGACCTCAAGTTACAAATTCCATACTTGTTGATTTTTGGGGGGTAATTAATGATAAGGTTGATTTTACGGAACAATTAAACCGGATGCTAAACTTTAAAACTAAACTTAATTTGCACGTGCTGCAAAGCGACTGAAGTGAACTAGGGCCTAAGTGTCAAATGCAAAAGAAGTTTACATAACCTTTATGAACACGATACAAGCATAAAAAGAGATGTTGATAGCGGTGCACAATTTATGACATCTAAATTGGACTGCGTTTTATATATATATAAATCACCTCCGAAATACAAATAGGCCTATCCATCCATGCATTAAAGTAATTATAAAGAAAACAACCTTCACCCGGAATTTAGCGGGGGAAAAATCACCAATAAAACAGAAAGTAGGCCTAAGTATTAGTCATTTGTTCTCGATGGTTAAAGAGCCAGTGAAGAGGGTTCCGGGGCCGATTATGTCCATTTCACCTGCTTCTAAACTGCATTACTGACTTAATCTTCACGACTCTTTCATTGCGCGTGTCCTGCGCGCAGCCTGCCCACGGCACACACTCCATTTCCCGGCGCGAGGACACGAATTTGCCCATCAATTTAAAAGGCTTTGCGCGCTCACGCACACCAACAGCAGAGCTCAGCCAGTGCGCGCTCCAGAACTCCTCATATTTGATGATGGATATTGTTTGGGTGACATTTAAGTAATACAATCTAATTGGTCTGTCGCGAAATGTTGCGGGATAGTTTTACTGAATGAAATTACGCGCAACTGAGAGCGTTTGGCTGCACGTGGGGTTCGGACATTAATCAACGCATGGCACAAATCAATACATCTGAGCAGCGGGACTGTGTTTAGCGATGACGAACTCCGAGCTCGTGTTTAACACGGACATTCTCCGATTTCCGCCGAGCAATCAATCGATAACGCAATGAATCCTTCACGTTTATCTTAGTGAATCCCTTCTGTAGAAAAACACATTTTTAACTGACTGGACAAGAAAGTGATTGCAAGATTTTGCATTCATTTGCAATCTTTTCATTAACAGAATATAAGATTGATTTGAGAATGCTCCAACATTTGCTTAGATTTTTTTTTTAATGCTAAATTAACTTAACATTAACCTAAAGCAATTGCACACACTGTTATTAATTCCGTCTGTAAATACAAATCTATAGTTTTTGATTGCATCACTGCAAAGTAAATTCAAAGTTTGTGCGTAAAAATGTCCTAATGCAATTCCACATAATGAGAAACCCCTGTAAATAAATTAGCAGCAACATCTTTCAGCCGCAATAAATGCGCATTTCAGAAATTGGTGTGATGACATGATTGAATATCATAATGACGCTCTAGTTCTCTTTTTTTTCCCAAATGTCAACCAATAGACAGAGATAATGACGGCTCGGCCCGGTCGACCAATGAAAACTTGAGCTGAAGAGTTTGGCACGCGCGGCGGAGCGGAAACTCGACAGTTTGACGCGCGGCGCATCGGTGGCGAGACCTGTCAGAGTTCAAACGAGGAATTAGAGAAACGAGGAACGTCATCTGAGACCATGGACAAGACTAAAACTAAGTTACAATTATTTTCGCCGCACCTAACGTGATTCCGTTCGTTTTAATCCGCCGTAATCCGCTGCGCAACTGGGAATTATGGAGCGCGCGGAGCTCAACGAGGCAAAGCCGCCATCCAAAGCTAACCAGGAACCCATCCGATTCGGGATCGACCAGATTCTGGGCTCTCTGGACCCGGAGAGCAGCCGTGGAAACACTGTGGATAACAGCCGCTTGAGAAGCCCAACCAGGGCGAGCGTTGCGCCTCATGTCTCCATACCTGTCTCTCCCTCGCTGGAGGACTGCGGGCGGGTGTACGGGGTGAGCGGCTCTCTGGTGCCCGGTGGAGTGATTCGGGTCCCGGCGCACAGACCTCTGGCTGCCGCGGTGCCGCAGGGGATGTTGAGCGCGGCACCGGCGCTGTGTTTCCCCTGGATGGACAATAACCGCAGGTTCCCTAAAGACAGACTGCCAGGTAAAGATACACATCTCCGAGTCTGAGGATGATCTGGCTGCTGGACCTGCGCAGTTGTTTCAGGAAAAAAGCTTTCCCCTCCAAAATTACAACAAGCTTTTCACTATAAATCACCCTGAAAAATATATGACATTGATTGCAATAATAACCACTCTGTTATATCTCAACTGGTATAGCCTACAATAAATCAAATGTCAATTATAAGAAATAAGCATATAAAATGCATGCTATAAAATGCAGAATAATTTATTTTCTTAAACGCACATGCAAAAAAAAATAAAGAGCAATAAAAAAATATTAAAATTAATAGCGCAAAAAATGGTTTGATTGGTTGCTGTAATATATTTATTGTTAATCCAGAATATTAATTGATTAGGTCCAAAAGTATATTTAGTTAAATAGCCAACACACTTAAGCTGAATTAAGTTTGATATCACGGGTCGGGGATATGCTATTTGAAGGAAAACGATGTTTCTAGGGCCGAATAATATAAATAGTAATAATACAGGAGCAATAGTGCACTTTTAAGATGCACGATGTTTTGAGCAAATTAATAAACATTAAGTAAACAATAAGAAATAGCTGCGCTATTTTCTGTTCATAAACTTGATTTTTATCATAAACCCTGAAAATTATAAACAGGTGATTTGTTTCAAGTTTCAGGGATTCCATGCACGTTTAAATTATTTTTACAACATTATTTTAGTCATTGCACTTGATGACCTCCATGATCGGGACCATATTGTGGTGCTCGTGCATGTGTACAAACCGCTGTTTTAGTGCACACAAATCATAGTTTAGTAACGAACAAATAGTCTATCAAGCTGATAATTTCAGAGAGCACTGGGTTTAATAATCACCAATCAAATATGGACAAATCCAATTGTTGGATTAAAAATGCGATTTAGCCTATAAATTTAACCTAAGGCTGCTTGTCCATCCAACAATTGGATTTGTCCATTTTTGACCCAAAATTGGGTAGCATTTTTAATAATTGCATCATAAGAGTTTGTTTTAGTAGAATCTAAAGGAAAAAAACTTGACACTTAAATGACACTTTTCCCGCAGCTCTCATTCCGTTCACCGTGACCCGGCGGATCGGTCACCCGTATCAGAACCGAACTCCCCCGAAACGGAAAAAGCCCCGCACGTCGTTCTCTCGCGTGCAGATCTGCGAGCTGGAGAAGCGCTTCCACAGGCAGAAGTATCTCGCGTCCGCGGAGCGCGCGTGCCTCGCCAAGAGCCTGAAGATGACGGACGCGCAGGTCAAGACCTGGTTCCAGAACCGCAGGACCAAGTGGAGGTGAGACTGCAGGAGTGCAGAGCAACATTTAAAATTAAGATGTTACACCTTTTTCATTTATTTTAGTTTACATATCAATTATCTTTTATTAGTATTCTCTTATGATCAAATTTAGCCATCAATAAGAATTATGGCGCTTTTAGCTCGACTCGACTTTATTAATTGAAATATTAAACGACATTCACCGGAGTTTTTTTTTTTTTTTTGGTGCTCTTTTGTGGCACGTGGCATGTGAACAAAAAACAACATTCTAAAACAAATTTGGGTGAGATTTAGACAAACGCAAAATTGAAATTAAAAATGTAATTAATAAATGTAAGCCAACGGCTGAGTTCGTCCATATTTGACCCAAAGTTGGGGTGAAATATCCCAGCATTTTTAGAGTGAAATAATGGACATGTTTCGAAAGTTAAATAGAAATGCCATTGGCACTCTATGGTAACACTTTACTTGACAGTGTCCTTGTTACATGTACCAACAGTAAATTATGCGTAATTACATGCAACTAACCCTGAAACTAACCCTACCATATAAGTACATGTAGTTAATTAATATTCTAAATATATAATTACAAAAATAAAAAGTGTTACCGCTTATATTAACCAGTACTTTCTCAGGTACACTGTAAGTGCATATATAAAATAGAGTGCAACTGAAAAGCAATGGAGGAGTTAAAAATGACCATAAATATTGCTAAAAGTCCCACAAAATATGGGAAAAAAACAAAACAAAAAAAGTAAAAAAAGATGCTTACACTTTATTTTAAAGTGTCCTTGTTACAGTGTAGTTATATTTAAAGGAGTACTTCACTTAAAAAAAAACAAACAAAAAAAAAAAAAACTTTGCTGATAGTTTACTCACCCCCATGTCATCTAAGATGTCCATGTCTTTCTTTCCTCAGTCGAAAAGAAATGAAGGTTTTTGATGAAAACATTCCAGGATTTTCTCCATATAATGGACTTCAATGGGGTCCAAACGGTTCAAGGTCCAAATGAGAGTTTCAGTGCAGCTTCAAAGGGCTTTAAACGACACCAGACGATGAATAAGGGTCTTATCGAGATAAAAAAAAATTTTTAAGAAGTTTTAAGCACAAAAGCTCACCTTGCTCTAGGATTAGTTGCATGAGTTACCAAAAATATTATTGAACAAAATTATATACCATTGATTTTATGAGGCGGTACATTTTTTTACATTTGAGATGTTCTGACACTTTGACCCTGTTACATCACATTAAACTCATATATAATTGCATCAACCGTTTGGATTTGTTTGCATTTTGCATCTTCAAAATCTCCAGAAGGCAAACAGCCGAGGAAAGAGAGGCGGGACGTCAGCAAGCCAACCGGATGCTGCTCCAGCTTCAGGCCGACGCCCTCCAGAAGTCCATGAGCGAATCAGTGTCGTCGGATCCTCTGTGTGTCCATAACTCCTCCCTCTACGCCCTCCAGAACCTGCAGCCGTGGGCCCAAGAGAGAGCTGGGAAAACCACAACACTGGCTTAAATCCCCTCACTGTCCTGCACACTGAGAAGGGAAAGAGGAGGAAACACTGTCTCTGATAAAATTAACCAGGCTTTTTGACCGCCTATTTTATAAGTGAGGAGCATCTGTGAAGCTCATTTTGTGGGATATCTCTGTGATTGTTATGGACACTGAGCAAACCACGATCCCAGAAGATGTAAGGAAAAGGTGAAACATTCCCAGAAACTCAGAGTCACAGATCTGTAAATATACACTCTAAAAATGCTGGGATGTTTTAACCCAACTTTTGGTCAAATATGGAAAAAAACCCAAATGTTGGGTTAAAAATGTAATTAATGTAACCCAACGCCATGGGTTTGGCCACACTCTAAAAAAGGCTGGGTTGTTTTAACCCAACTTTGGGTCGAATATGGAAAAAACCCAAATGTTGGGTTAAAAATGTAATTAATGTAACCCAACGCCTGAGTCTGTCCACACTCTAAAAAAGGCTGGGATGTTTTAACCCAACTTTGGGTCAAATATGGAAAAAAACCCAAATGTTGGGTTAAAAATGTAATTAATGTAACCCAACGCCATGGGTTTGGCCACACTCTAAAAAAGGCTGGGTTGTTTTAACCCAACTTTGGGTCAAATATGGAAAAAACCCAAATGTTGGGTTAAAAATGTAATTAATGTAACCCAACGCCTGGGTTTGTCCACACTCTAAAAAAGGCTGGGTTGGTTTAACCCAATTTTGGGTCAAATATGGACAAACCCGAAATGTTGGGTTAATAATGTAATGTAAAAATTAAACCCAACGGCTGGGTTAGTCCATATTTGACCCAAAGTTGGGTTAAAACAACCCAGCATTTTTTTAGAGTGCATATTTGACCCAAAGTTGGGTTAAAACAACCCACTGTTCAAATAATATCTGTAAGAAAGTCGACAAAATATTGTGCTGTATTGTAATTATTCTGTGCTATTATGGTGACGAATAATGTTTGTCGTTGTCGATGACGTGTTTGGACCCGGGAAAGCAATGGTGTGTAAATATAACACTGAACAATCAGCATTATGCATCGAAAATTTTATTGTTAAACAGTTTATACATCATTTCAACAAGAGGATATTGAAGCTTCCCGTCTCCTCAATCTGTCTGTCTGATTGAGCGTCTGTCTGTCTCTCTGTCACCCGTCTCGATGGAGCGCGGTCAGCTTTATACACACACTGCCGCTTCTAATCCGGTTATACAAGCCCACTTTGCAGAGTATAAAATATACAATGAGTGTAATAAATCCAATATCGTACTGTATATTTTAAACTCATCACGCTGTACCGGCACAGTGATTGTTCAAAAACACACGATCAAATGATCCGAAATGATAATAAAAAGCATTACTAAGGTTATCAGAGCGTCTGCCAGGAGTGTTTGTGAGCGTGAACAACACAGGTTTAACTTTAACCGTATTGGTTTCAGCTTCCTGGCACTATCGGATTTGATCACGTTTAAGTAACTACATGAAATCTCAATTGATCATATTTATATATATATATCAATTTAAATTTATATATAAATATTATATATATATATATATGTGTATATATATACTGTATATATATACAGTATTTATTTAAAATGGAAATCTTGTGTAACAATAATACACTGAATGACACATTCAGTCATTTCTTTTTCTTTCTCTTTTTTGAAAGAAATGAATTCTTTTATTGATCAAGGATGTGTTAAACTGATTAAAAGTGATAGATAAGATTTAAATTGTTAGAAAAGATTTCTTTTTTGAATAAATGTGGCTCTTTTTAGCTGTTTATTCATCAATGAATCACAGGTTAATATATATATATATATATATATATATATATATATATATATATATATATATATATATATATATATATATATTCCACTCTAAAAAATGCTGGGTTGATTTAACACAACTTTGGGTCAAATATGGACAAACCCAAACATTGGGTTAAAAATATAATTAATGACTGGGTTTGTCCATATTTGACCCAAAGGTGGATTATAACAACCCAGCAATTTTTAGAATACACACTCTAAACAGTGCTGGGTTGTTTTAACCCAGATTTGGGTCAAACATGGACAAACCCAAATGTTGGGTTAAAAATGTTATTTCAAATTTTAACCTAGCTTCAACTTTCACTTTCAATTGTAAATATTTTAATTGCATTTTTAACCCAACACTTGAGTTTGTCCATATTTTATCCAAATTTGGGTTGAAACAACCCAGCAATTTTTAGAGTGTAAGTATGTTAAAAATGCTGGGTTGTTTTAATCCAATTTTGGGTCAAATATGGACAAACCCAAACATTGGGTTAAAAATGTAATTACAAAATTTAACCCAATCGATGGGTTTGTCCATATTTGACCCAAATTTGGGTTAGAACAACCCATTGATAATAAATGATCATGTTAGGGTGATTTCTGAAGGATCATGTGACACTGAAGACTGGAGTAATGATGCTTTGATCACCGTGATAAATTATATTTTAAAGTTGTAAAGTTATAAATTAAATTTCTAATAATATTTAACAATATTACACTCTAAACAATGCTGGGTTGTTTTAACCCAAAATTGGGTAAACTACGGACAAACCCAAATGTTGGGTTAAAAATGTCATTTAAAAATTTGAACCCAACTTCAACTTATAGTTTCAACTGTACATTTTTTAATTAAATTTTTAACCCAACATTTGGGTTTGTACATATTTGACCGAAATTTGGGTTAAAACAACCCAGCATTGTTTAGAGTGTTCATTTCTACAATATTGCTTCAAAGCAGCTGTACAGTGATAATAGTGAATTAAAGTAACAGAGATTGTTTAGAATAAAGCTCTAGAATAAAGTTATTGTCCAGCTAACGTTAATTTTGTCGTCCCTACATGTTTTTAATATTAAGTTTTGCTCAGATATATATCAGTTAGATTTAGTAAAATGGATTTTGAATGCTGTTCTTATGCATGCCTGTCAGGACTTATCAATCACAGTTATATTAATTAATCTTATTTAATTATTATTATTATTTTTCTTGCTCTCTCTCTCTCTTCACAGTAAGGTGGCATTATGGCTGTATAAAACAGTATAAGTTTTGGCAATTCACAGCTTTCACGCACACTGAAAAAAATAATATACTTCATCTAATCAATAAAATTGTGGCAACATATTACAAGCAATATTATTAATTAAACTGTACAAATTAGAATTAATTAGAATATTAATCTGATTAACTATTACTCAATTCTAATTTGTTCAATTTAATAAATAATATTGCTTGTAATCTGTTGCCACAATTTTATTGATTAGATAAAGCATATTCATTTTTACAGCTTTTTTATATAAATAGAAGTAAAACACGCAAACAAATATAGTGACTGCTAAAGTTTGCAACGGCACCTGTCAATCAAAATCTTCATTGCCATCTGCACAAAGCCAATTAGTCATATTTCACCCCAAAATAAAAATAAGAAATTTGCATATTTAAATGAATCAGTGTTGGGGTGAAATGTGACCTGGACATGATGTCGTGATTCTGACGGACAAACAGACCAATCAGAAAGCAGATCTTTTTGTAGGCGGAGCTAAGCCAACAGAGACGGGTACAAGTGATGAGACTATCGGAAATAATGGACATGAACACACATCAGATCGAGCAGGGATGATCAGACACGGATGACACGATGCACGAGAGCGGGACACAAACACACTGCCGTTAATGTCGGGACGGGTCACACACTTCTGCAGACAGCCGGTTAAAGACACTGGTTATAATACTGGATTAGAACATTTCTACCTAAATGACGGACACGATTCAGCACATCTTTTGGAGGATTATCAGATCACAGGTCGAGTGTATCAGATTCCAAATCCGTGGACAACTTGGTTAAAAAGCTCGGATGCATCAAAACATCACTGACATATTTTCAAATCAAAGTTTTTGGGGTTTACAGGACCTCTTGGAAACCCGCTGGGCCTTCGTGAACACGGCTTTGACACACAATTACTCACATGCTCTTTTAACTACTTCCTTTTTTAAGGTTATGGACATAATTCTCACATCTGCAACAGAACGAGGGTTCATAACAAAGACGTGTCGGTTTTCCGACATGTGACGCATTGAGCCGCTGTCTGACTTCCAGAATTACCGTATTGAAGGAGTAAAAGTTATTTCTCTTGTTTTTTTTTTAACAGAAAACTGGTCAGATTCAAGAGTTCATTGGTTTCTTTCTCTGACTAATTTCCCTTTTCTGCCCTTCATCCTCCTCTTCCTCGGGCTCTATATCACATTCTCAAAGAGCTGCAATGATCGCATGATGTTTTCATCCTGAAGAGACAAAATATGAACAGAAGAAAGAGAAAGAAAGAACAGTTTCATGAGAGACGGCTAAAGAAATACGAGGAATAGACAGAGGAATGAACACAGACAAATTGCAGAAGAAGAGAAAGTTTGTCTTTAGACTGTCTGTGTAATTAGTGAAACAAACAGCCAATCAGACGAGAAGAAGCGTCTGAGTGACATGTGAAACAGCCAATCAGAGGAGAAGCAGGGTCTGAGTGACATGTGAAACAGCCAATCAGAGGAGAAGCAGGGTCTGAGTGACATGTGAAACAGCCAATCAGAGGAGAAGCAGGGTCTGAGTGACATGTGAAACAGCCAATCAGAGGAGAAGCAGGGTCTGAGTGACACGTGAAACAGCCAATCAGAGGAGAAGCAGGGTCTAAGTGACATGTGAAGCAGCCAATCAGAGGTCAGAGTATTTTTTTTTTTTTGATGAAGTGTGTCACTATAAAACAACAGGTGGTGCTGTGATGTAACGAATGAAAAGTAGCAAAATAATAAAAAAAAAATTATAAAACTAAGAATTCATTTTGGGAAGATACAAAATGTGAATGTCTAGTGAAAACATCTGAGTTAGTCAGGAGTGGCCCATTCAACAAAACAAAAGTATTGAAATAAAATTTAAAATGAGATTTTATAAATTTAAATAGGACTGGATGGTTCAAATGGACTATTTATTTATCATTTTCATTTTATTAATACTTCTTGTAAAATATATATATTTTTAAATAAGATATATTTATTTTATACGTTTAATTTTTTTATATTTATTTTATAAATATAAATATAAATATTTTCTATTTATTTTATATTTTATAAGTAATTTAATTAACTACTACAATTTTTTTATATATTCTAATAATAATAATATTTATAATAATAATAATAAAAAGAAGGGAATAAAAATAAATAAAAATAATAGAGGAATAATAAAAAATATATATAAAATATTAAATAAATAACTAATTGTATTTGCATGACTATCAGTGGCCAGGACTGAAATTAAATATTTGACAAAGCAAAAAAAAAAAAATGCAACATGGAATAATGTCCCAAATAAGCAAAAGAACGAGCCTGTTATTTGTTGTTTTTTCTACTTTAATATAGAATTGAACTGCGGTTTAATCAATGCGTCAGTACTCATCTCTGACACTAGAGGACCCTGCTCACATTAAAGAGAGATACTTGTGCACTGCTTACTTATATTCTGTTTATAGGCGTCCAATGATAATCTTAGAAATAAATGATCATTTTCCTTTTTTAAAGACATTTAAAATGTCTTTACTTTCAATAGTCTGATCTAAAAACGAGTGAAGAAAAAAATGTTAAAAGCAAAAGTGCTTTGCATTGTGGGACACAGTATTCAATATGCTCTGCTTGTATACTGCACATTTTTCATTCGCTTATTCTATGCATACTAATTTTGTATGCTATTGTGAACAGGTACCTCTTGACAGGAGAGAATAAACTCATCAAGAGTGACGACTCCATCTCTGTTCTTGTCCATTTTCTGCAAGAGAGAGAGAGTTTTAATAACAGACTTCATTCAATCATTACATCAAGAATAAATATTACACCAGTTTCTAATCCACACAAGTTCAAAAAATAACTCCTCTTCCACAACCTTACAAAAAATATAGTTGTAAATTTCATCATTGATTGCTTTATAGTACATAGAGTCCACAACAGAATATAAAGTCCATATGTAATATTTTTATCCTATGTTTACTATATTTATTTGATTAGTCAGCGTTGTTGTGGGTTTTGTCGGCTGTAAAGACCTTGAAGTAACAGAAATCATTTGGCAGAGTGATATGAAACTGTAATGTGGTCAGGACTGGCAGGAACTACTTTAGCCGTGAGTTTCCCTGAAAATAACTGCACACCGCTTATCAACCAATCAGATTCCAGCATTCAGCAGCCCTGTAGTATATGATAATGTTTAAGGTGCACTATCAGAGTCTGACCTGAAAGAAAGCATCCACGTGCTGTTTGGTGGTGTCGGTCTTCAGAGCGGGATATGTGAAGCGGCCCATCATGTCATATATGGCTTTCACTATATCAGTCATCTCCTAGAAACAAAAAACAAATTCATTTATTATTATAAAAACATGTTTCCTACATGTGTTCTTTCAATGTTTAATAGAATGAATAGATGTGTCCAAACTGTTGACTTCGGTATTTTAGGTTACATAAGTCGCACCGGGTCAAAATTACACTCTTAAGAGGAAAAAAACAAACACATTTTCAAAAAAAAAATTATAATATAATATTATCCTCTAAAAAAAATTATAATATATATATATATATTATCCTCTAAAATGTAATATTATTTTTTTCGGCTTTTTAATTATATAACATGTTTTAGTTGTTATCATAAATTAGGTATCATTTGAAAGCTTACACACTCAGAATTCATCCCGTGAAACAGTTTTATAATTGAATGTTGCGTTACCATAGAAACAGTACACTAAATTATTTTATCAGGCTCCGCCCCTTTTGGGCATCATTATATTTCATAATTTATGATCAAAACCTTTTCTAATCTTGACAAAACACGTATCGTCAGAAAGGTTCCAAATTTTGTGACAGAATTGATATTTGGACAGAAATGTCTTAATTTGTTAAGGCAGAATGTACACAACTAAATTCAATGGAACTCAATGGCACCCGGTGGCTATTTTTGGTAGTACGCCAAATCAAAATCTCATGGGAACTTAAATTTTTTGTGATACAAACTTCAAATTTGGAACATAACTTGGTTAGACTTATTTTATAGTAAAAACTATTTTGTAAAATATCTATTTTATATCAAATAAAAAAAATTATATAGTGCAGTATATTTGATTTACTGGACATTTAAACTTCCATAACTTTTTCATACTTTCATTTTTTGAAGTGTTTTCACTTCAGCAGTCATCTGCTGAGTGTTTCCTTTAAAACAAGACCAAACTTGGGTATATTTCAAAGCATTCTTGAATTACAACCATTTCAGTTTGAATAGTGCATTCTCAAAAAGGGGGGATGGCAGCTCAAGGGTTAAATAAAAACTGAAACTACCAGCGTGTGTGAAACAAACCGTATTTCTCTCATTCAACACAAATCCAGACGGGCTCCCTTTCAGCAAGTTTTGCGTGACGGACGTTACTTGAGTTATATACTGTTACTTTGGAATACAAGTCGCAAAACATTATAGATGATTAAAAACAAACTATAAGAGAATACGGTAGAAGTGTATGGTCAAACGCACCTCTTTATTTATGTAACCATCTTTGTTAATGTCGTACAGGTTGAAGGTCCACTGTAACTTCTCTGTTGTTGTTCCTCTCAACAAGATGGACAGAGCCGTTACAAAGTCCTGACGGAGAGAAATAAACAAACAATGGGCCG
This sequence comes from Cyprinella venusta, assembly GCA_038021265.1. Classification (NCBI taxonomy): domain Eukaryota; kingdom Metazoa; phylum Chordata; class Actinopteri; order Cypriniformes; family Leuciscidae; genus Cyprinella; species Cyprinella venusta. The sequence goes on along the minus strand of CM075873.1, from coordinate 1,917,028 downwards.
AGAGGAGGGATTTCTCATTCACGACACAAACGAAAACGCCATACTGACACAGAAATGAAAATAACAATAGAAGAAACCAAGTTGGTGGTAAACAGAGGGAAATTTCACCTCGAATTTGATTGATCCGCTTTGGGAACAGTCGAAGGCGTTGAACAGGTAATGTGCGTATGTGCTGGCGTCTGCAGAGAGAATATACACACACACACACACACACACACACACAGAGAGAGAGAGAGAGAGAATCAGCCAATTTAATAATTTTCTGAGACCTTTAAGGGGTCTACTGCATTTTGTTAGGGCAATATCTATATAGTAATATATTAACAGTGAAATGACTGATTTAAACAATATTACAGTGCAAACAAACTACGTTTTATATAATAATACCGTACACCTCACATTGCAGCCTTTAATCAGAGCCCAAATTTAAGGCCTTTTGAAATTATAATGAACTTATTGTATCTTATTTAGACATTTTTTGGCCGAATCACAGCGAATGAAATGAAAGAAATGACTCGAAAAAAGATTCGTTCATTTTGAGAGTCACGAACGAGCATCACAAAACAGATCAAGGCGAGCATTTGTGCTTATAAAACTTAAACTTTGTTATTTATTTTTGAAATGAGCGATGGTTTCGCTAGATAAGACCCTCATTCATCATCTGGAATCGTTTAAAGCCCTTTGAACAGTTTGCAGTTTGCACTGAAACTCTTATTTGGACCTTGAACCGTTTGGTCCCCATTGAAGTCCATTATATGGAGAAAATCCCGGAATGTTTTCATCAAAAACCTTCATTTCTTTTCAACTGAAGAAAGAAAGACATGGACATCTTGGATGACATGGGGGTGAGTAAATTATCAGCAAAAGTCTTTTCAAAAGTGAACTACTCCTTTAATATTCTGCACCTAAAATGAAAGCCACGTAATATTAAGTTGTTTTTTTGTTGAACTGTTGTTTAAAATCGATATGCAATCGTGCTGATTTTCGGGAAAACCGCACTCGTGTGATATTGCTAAACTAAATATATCTATTATAAATACTAAAACCACATATTTTACCCTGTATATTAAATTTAGGGGGATTTATATTTATTTTGGTGGCATTTTTTCATTCATTTCTGGCCCGTCTGAAGTGAAACGCATGAAAGAAGTGGAGAGATGAACTGCAAACACACACTGACCCCCGTGAGGAAAGAACTGCGAGTAGATCTGTTTGAACGTCTCCTCGTTGACCACGCCACTGGGACATTCCTGAGAAACAAAGGGGGAAATGTGTGTAAATTTGATTGTCAGGAAAACACGTTTACATATGTGTGTGTGAGCTTGCATACATTTTTAAAGCCTCTGTACAGCACTTGCAGCTCTTTCCTGTTGAAGTTTGATTGAGCCTCCAGCAGGTCCAAAGCCTCTGGACGATGACACACTACAGACAGCTCCAGATCATCACACACCCTATCTACACACACAGATTAAAACATGGACAATAAAACATCTGCATTGTATTTCCTTGGTATATGATGCATTTAACAGTGAAACAGCATATACAAATAAAAATAAAGGAAATTAAATTAATTGCATGGTTAAAAAAATTGAGATGCACATTAAATTGCATTTTAAAATAATAATAATAATATGCTCTTTTAAATAAAATCATGTCAATAAAATGCAAAATATAGTGTACAAAACAGTACCATGTAAATTAGTTACCTTATCTATATAATTGGATCTGTAAAAATATTAAATTATTTGCATGGTCAAAAATTAATTGCAAAAAATAATTAATTAATTAAAATTAATTAATTGAAATCACCTTGAAATTTTAGATGATTAATTAATTAAAATCAATTAATTTAAATTAATTGCATGGTCAAAAAAATTCAAAAATGCAGATTAAATAAATTACATTTTAAAATAATAATAATAATAATATGCTTTTTTACATAAAATCATGCCAATAAAATGCAAAATATAGTGTAAAAAAACAGTACCATGTAAATTAGTTACCTTACCTATGTAATATAATTATTTTACAGATCCATGAAATATACAAATAAACATACAAAAATAGACAAACATCCAATAATTCATATATTTGACCTCTGCATCCTGCTGTTTGGTATTTTGATTGACATATATTACCGATCATAAAGTTTGGGGTCAGTAAGATCTTCCTTTTTTCAAAGTATTTAATACTTACATTCAGCAAGTATGCATGAAATCGATCAAAAGTTACAGAAAAGACATTAATAATGCTACAAAAGATTTATGTTTAAACATTTATAAACTGCACAACTGTTTTCAACATTGATAATAATCATAAATGCTTCTTGAGAATCAAATCATCACATTAGAGTGATTTCTGAAGGATCATGTGACACTGAAGACTGGAATAATAAAAATTTCTGAATATATTACATTTTACAATATATTCACATAGAAAACAGCTATTTTAAATTGTAATAATATATGCATATTCAATATTACTGTTTTTACTGTAATTTTTGATCAAATTTGCAGCCTTGGTGAGCAGAAAAGACTTATTTTAATAAAATTATAACATCTTAGCGACACCAATCTCTTAAATGCTAGTGTTGATCTAAAAGATTGCATGAGATGAGAAGATGCAGAGATCATGGATCATGTGGTTTCAGAAGCGTACAAGTACAGAGGAACTCCCATGAGTGTTAAAGATGACGACACCGCAGCAAAACACACGTTTGACATTCACAGCATTCGAAAAGATCACTTCCTTAACATTTATTCATTCATTTAGCAGAGGCTTTTATCTTCAATGACATCATCAATGGGAGACATATGAGCAATTTGGCCTTTCAAAATGTCTTTAATGTTTACCAATGTATTTATATTTTATTTAAAAACAAAAAGAACATTATTGTAACTTGAAATAAAAGATTAACAGACATTAAATCAAATATATATATATATATAAATATATATATATATATATATATATATATAACTTATTTCAGCTAGTTGCCAAGCCAACATTACATTTCTCATATTAGATATTATTTTTTAATAGCTAATATGAGAAATTATATTTTAATATGAGAAATACTAGTTAATTAAATTTAGCTAAACCTCAAATAAAAATGTATAAAAAAACTAAACAGACATAAAAAAACCCCAAAAATTATGAAAACAAACAACAAAAGTATAGCTAAAATTAAAACAGAAAATATAAAAATTAAAACTAATTCAAAATATTAACAGAAATCTCAATGTTAGTATAATAAGACTGATTCTGTATCGCAAGAGTCACAACAATCAAAGCTCAACTAAAGTGAGAATTTTATCAAACAGACGTACAGTTTGAAATATGAATATGATCTTTCTGGCATGTTGATCATCATACATAAGGACGGACACAGGGTGTGTGTGTGCGTGTGTGTGTGTGTCCTTGGATAAAATGTCCCCTCAAAGATGGCAATATCCGAAATCCTTGTCCTTGTGGGGAAATATTTTGGTCCCCATAAGGAAACATGCTTATTAATCATACAGAATTAGTTTTTTTGGGGTTTTTTGTTTTTTTTTTTGAAAATGTAAAAATGCAGAAAGTTGTGTGTGATCGGTAGGTTTAGGGGCAGGGTTAGTGTGTGTGTGTGTGTGTGTGTGATGGGTAGGTTTAGGGGCAGGGTTAGTGTGTGTGTGTGTGTGTGTGATGGGTAGGTTTAGGGGTAGAGGGGAAAGAATATACAGATACAATATAAACACCATTATGTCTATGGAAAGTCTCATAACACAACGTGTGTGTGTTAAAGCACTGAAGGACACACACAGGTGAGGTCAAAGGTCATGTGCCTGAGGCTCTCACTCACTGCTGTTCAATGTCATTTAGCAGTGTCACATTACAGTACTGCACTCTCTCTAACACACACACACACACACACACAAATTACAAATCTGCAAAAACACACACAGATTAAAAAAAAGTATTTTTCATTGTAAATACGGTTATTGGAATATATCTCTCTAACTCAAAACGCATGTTTATTTCAATGCCATTTCTTTGTAATTATTTGTGAAACTGAGTGAAAATGTTTCTACACCCTTTTTTTCAGTGTATTAATCTCTGAATTAGTCTATTTCCAAAAACTATATATATAAATATTTGTTTTATTTACAGATTATGTAGCTAAAAAAATAATTGTATATATATATATATATATATATATGAAGAGTTCAGATGCAAAAGCCTCTAAATGCCATTTGAAATTTTCTTCTTGAATGATGATTTTTATCAAACTTGTATATTTAAGTTCAGTAATTTCACTTAAATAACAATTAATAGGTAATCATCATTGTTATTTAAGTGAAATTACTGAACTTAAATGTACAAGCTTGATAAAAATGATCATTTTAGAAGAAAATTTCAAATGGCATTTAGAGGCTTTTGCATCTGAACTCTTCATATATATATATATATATATATTTAGCTACATAATTTGTAAATAAAACATAAAACAAATCCTGTCTAAAGCATTTTCCCGGTTTGCTATAAACACAATTATTATGAACGTTTCTCTCTTTTGAAATTCCTATTTTCCACAGAAGAATTACAGTGAATAATGCGACTTTCAGCAGAGGTTAAATCTGATCCAGCAAATCTCATTATCAGACGTTAATGTGTTTGACTCACATGTGCTAAGACTGAGTGAGATGTGTGTGAGACTCACCCTCAGTGCTGATGAGTCCGAATGTGTGCAGGAGTTTGAGAGCTCCACACAGCAGCAGAACTATCGCTAAAGTTTGCAGTCCCTCTCCCTCTCCTTCCTCCATCACTGCTGACTCCTGCGCTACTGCCTCTTTTACTCTCGCTTTCTTTACCGTCTCTTTCTGTTCTCACTGAGTGTGCAGCATCCACCTTTATATACACCTCTCTCTCTCTCTCTCTCTCTCTCTCTCTCTCTCCTCTTTGACATCTAATTCTTTGTTTCCCAGTTTGTACTCTTTCTTTCTCTCTCTCTCTCTGTCTCTCTCTGTGTGTGTGTGTGTGTGTGTGTGTGTTAGAAATATTTACTATGCCATCCATCAAATGTTCATTGTGCTGGAACATCAGAGGTGAGCAAAATACAGAACTCACCCCTTTCAAATCATGAAATGATAATTTCATTAATGATAATATGATGATTGAAAATCACACAAGATGTTAATGGACTTTAAAAACTTGCAATTCAAAGAAAGCACACAAAAGTAGAACAACACAAATAACTACACATTCATTTTGACTGTTTATGCCATTCCCTGACATTTTGAGTACATGACTAAAACAATTTAACTCAATATCAAAACAATTAGCACATAAATATATCTTTGTAATTTAGTGGCATGCCAGCTATTGCAATTTCTTCACTGTGAAAAATGGGTATTAAAATGTAGCAAAATATGGGACGGATGGAACGATGGGTGGATGGATGGATAGATGGATGGGATGTTAGATGGAATGGTGGAATTGATAAATGGAATGGTGGATGAATGGATGGAATGATGGACGGAATGGTTGGATAGAATGGTGGATGGATGAAATGTTGGGTGGAATGGTGGACGAAAAGATGGACGGAATGGGCATAATGCTGGATGGATGGATGGATGGAACAATGTACGGAATGTTGGGTGGAATAATGGACGGAATGGATGGATGGAATGATGGATCTATGGAATGTTGGGTGGAATGATGGAAGGAATGAATGGATGGATGGAATGATGGAAGGAATGTTGGGTGGAGTAATGGACGGAATGGATGGATGGAATGATGGATCTATGGAATGTTGGGTGGAATGATGGAAGGAATGAATGGATGGATGGAATGATGGAAGGAATGTTGGGTGGAGTAATGGACGGAATGGATGGATGGAATGATGGATCTATGGATGGATGGATGGATGGATGGATGGAACAGTGAATAGATGGATGGAATGTTGGGTGGGATGATGGAAGGAATGAATGGATGGATGGAATTTTGGGTGGAATGATGGAAGTAATGAATGGATGGATGGAATGTTGGGTGGCGTAATGGACGGAATGAATGGATGTATGGAATGATGGACGAATGGTGGATGGATGGAGTGTTGGGTGGAATAATAGATGGAATGGATGGATGGATGGATGTAATGGATGGATGGATGGATGGATGGATGGATGGATGGATGGATGGATGGATGGAATGGAATGGATGGAATGGATGGATGGATGGAATGGTGGATGGATGGAGTGTTGGGTGGAATAATAGATGGAATGGATGGATGGATGGATGGATGGATGGATGGATGGATGGATGGATGGAATGGATGGATGGATGGAATGGTGGATGGATGGAGTGTTGGGTGGAATAATAGATGGAATGGATGGAATGGTGGATGGATGGATGGAATGGATGGATGGAATGGTGGATGGATGGAGTGTTGGGTGGAATAATAGATGGAATGGATGGATGGATGGATGGATGCATGGAATGGATGGATGGATGGATCTTTTCATATAATTTTTAAAAAGCTCTAGTGGAGTTGAGATATTGCTAAAGAGATTAGAATTTTGTCATGCGACACGGTCAAATATCCATCACTCTGTTTTCAACAAAACACACCGTATATTCTGAATCTATTGATTATGAATAAATAAGAGCATTACGGGAAATGTTCTTCCAACACGATCCTTATATGTAAATCCAAAATAAATTGGGTGGGATTGCAAACAAACACTGATTATTAATAACAACTAAAGTTTCTAGAAAAATATGCATAATTCAGCAAATCTTTACAATGTGTGTGTGTGTGTGTGTATATATATATATGTGACAGAGAGAGAGAGTGTGTGTGTTTGTCCTTCACACTCCCAGGTGAGTCCTGCCCTTAGGTAGGACATTAAGAACAATGTCAACTCATCGACTGTGTGTGTGTGTGTGTGTGTGTGGCGATGCACATTTCAGAGAAGAATAAAAATTAAATACCATTGTTTGAAGATCCGAACATTGTTGCTATAAAACAATCCACAATAAACATAATTTCAGAATAACATGACCATGTCCTCCTAAAGAAACATAATTGTTATGCAGAAGTGTCAACACACATGCACATGCACACACACATGCAAATGCACACACACACACACACACATGGAGCAATGCTAGTTTGATTAAGGAGCCTCGTTTAAAAGTGCAACACACAGACACAACAAAAGGGACATATTATTACAGATATAAATATACAAAAACATGAATTAATTCAATGGTGCTGTAAGTGATAAATATTTATTTCATAGAATCATAAAGTAGAGCACCTTTGATTCATGAAACTGCATATGGTTCAGTCTTTGGTTTATATCTACAGTAATGACATCATTGTGATGCCAGACATCAAGAGAAATATATTGTAGTGATTAATAATTAAATAAATACATATTATATATTTTCTTTTAAATTCTAGTTAAATAATCTTCTCATGTATGCTTTTATAATTTGATATGGTTTCCTTTTCCTCTTTAGGAGATTAAAATGGCCACTAGATGGAGACAAACATCCACAAAACCCAAACACATCACACGCAGCAGTTATTCACAAATATATTAATAAATAAATACAAAAGGAAACGCTATCACAACCCCTTTCACCACAACATTTCATACAAGTGGCTGTTCTACATTCGCAAGGACTCGTTTTAGTGTCATAACACACATACACACTTCACTGTAATCCGGTTTAAACTGCCAGTTTGCATAATCTGAATTAGCATAATCTTTGTACTACCATAGCAATCGAGAAGAGCTCCGATTTTGACAGCAAGAGTGAAATATATCCAGAGAAAATTCACACATTTCTCTCAAACTCACACACACAGTGATAAATCACACTGCGCTAATCAAGGCTTGACGCATCAGTAATTAAAACAAAAGTTAATCACACACTTCTCAACACTCGACCTGTGTAAACCTCGTTAAACACATTCCGCTTCAGCCGTCTTCCTAATGACAAACACAAACAGTTTTCTGTGATAATATTTGCACGTTTGGTTCAAACACGTATGAAGCGTGTGTTTATGACTAGCAACAAGCAACCAACATTAATTCATTCTATTTATTGACGCATTTAGGCTGATTTGCAGGCTGGAAATCAAATCAAAATCACTTTGAACTTTGAAAATATACTGACTAATATCGTGTTTGAGAGTTTCTCTCGTCGGTGACCGGCACTTTCAGCACTCATTCAATCCCACAATGCACCACACTAACAACAAATATACACTCCGCGTCATCATCCATCCATCTTCCAATAAATAAAAAACGAGTGAGTCAGACACTGGGTGAGCCGGAAATAATGCCGCTTTTGCATAGTTTGTGCTGTTTAATAATCATTGAAAAGTCATGAAAAGATTTATCTTGAACCCGGTCATGGAAAATCTTAATTAACCCCTTAACTGTCACTTCTAAGTTTAACTTGTCAATCTAAGTTTACTTCACTAGTATATTACTATTAAATCCTAATCTAGTCATGACAAACTATATATCATTGGAAAGGTCTAAGACTCCTAAATAGATATTTTAGGTCCGTTTTTTTCTTACAAATTATGAATGAACAGTAATATATGAATTTATGACAAGAGTGCGCCTCAAAAAAATAATATTTATTGTTTGTCTACTAGCCTACTTGTAACTGTTGTTTCCTGAAGGAAACGTTTCATTTTTATCCATTGACATGCGACGTGCAAAAAAATGAAAATAAAGCTGAATTATTTCATTCAAAAATATAGAAGCACATCCAGAGTATAAAAATAACTCTCTCTGACTCTCAGCCACACAGAAAGAGCGTCTGCTGCAGTTTGCAGTTCTCCATCAGTGTCCAAAGCACACATACCAGCGGAGAGAGGAGAGAGAGAGAGAGAGAGAGAGAGAGAGAGAGAGAGAGAGAGAGAGAGAGAGAGAGAGAGAGAGAGAGAGAGAGAGAGAGAGAGAGAGAGAGAGAGAGAGAAATGACCCGCATAGGAAATGAATGGGAAATTGGCAAAAAAAAATTGTGCGTACAATCTACAAATCAGCAACGATCTTGAAAAAAAGCACGCAACAGTGAAGGGGTGAATCTATAAAACATCAAGAGTGCAAAACAGACACATCCACACACACACCTTTATACACAAACACACCAAAAAATTCAGATTATACAGTGTTTTGCATTTTTAAAAAGCTCAGGTTGTCCATGAGATTGCATCCATCTAATTTCAAAAATTGCTTTTATGAGGCCTAGGCTTGACTCTAAAATGAAATAAAGCTTAAAAAAATAATTAAATTAATAAATAAATATTTTTTTCTATTATATTCAATGGGGGAAAATTTGGTCATAATTATTGCATTAATACTAATAATAATTTTTTTTTTGAAATTTTCTCAAAACACCAAAAAAGAAAAGAGAAAAATATTATAAAAAAAGGGTAAAATTATGATTTTCTTTTTTAAATATGAATCAGAGACATAACAACATATCACAATTTAAGCTCTTACCACTCTCTGGGTATAATATAAAATATGAAAATCAAATTTCAATTGCCATAGCTCATTATCCAGTCATTATTATTTACATAATTACAGTTACTCCAAAGTAAATAAATACCGTCTCAATCTTTTGGAAAAAACTATCATTGTGACTCTCCGAGACCAAAAATAACGTGAGTGAGTTCCATGCCAGCATTTCTCTATAACACGATGTTCGTTGAAGTTGATTTGTTCGACAGGCAAGTGACAAGAAACGCCCTTCACTTGATTGAGAAATATAACTTTAAAGCTACACTGTGTAACTCTTTTAGTTTATAGCTAAACACTTAGTTCTTTCAAAAATATACGTGCTCATTAATTTATATTTACTTCGTTCAAGTAATACAGTATTCTCGTGAGTGTATAACATGCTGTTGAAAATACATACGGGTAAGGGGTTCTAATGTCGGTCGCCATGTTGCTCCTCCATCTTGAAAGTACATTAGCCAAAGAGGGACATACCCGTTTCGCGTTTACGTTTGAGTTAACACTCATGGACGAGGTCGAACTGGAAGCCATGTTAATCTTGGACTAGATTGGCCACCGTAGGAGTTAAAACGAAATTGAAAGGAACAGAAACTAATATTAACTGGATGGTCATATATCGTTTCACTACTAGATGGGGGTAAAAATCACACAGTGTAGCTTTATTAACTTTCTGGGCCGGCAAGTTATGGAGGAGTGATCCAGCTCTCAGATTTAATAAGAAATATCTTAATTTTTTGTTTCGAAGATGAACGAAAGTCTTAGAGGGTTGGAAAAACATGAGGGCAAGTCATCACTGACAGAGTTTTCATTTTTGGGTGAACTATCCATTTAAAGTGACAGCAGCCTAATAAACCTGCTTCGGTCTGTGGGCTGTGTGTTAATAAATAAAAAAAAAATAGACTAAATCACTGACTGCTCTTCGCTGAAAATTTTTTTATAGCTTTAATAAGAATCATTTAATCCATATATATTTTTACATTTGATTATTCAATTTCTGTTGTTAAATAAACCTATAGGCCTACCTGAAACCCTGACGCTTACTTTTTACACAATACTACAGAAAAAGAATGTGAAACTTGGATGTTTTTCACTTGTTAAATACACAAATTTACATTTATTTTACACACTTAAAGCAATATCAAATATAGCATTATTTAATGCACTTTTCTGCAATATTGTGCAGCCCTACACTGTAAAAATGAATATGCTTTATATAATCAATAAAATTGTGGCAACAGATTACAAGCAATATAATTTATTAAATTGAACAAATTAGAATTGAGTAATAGTTAATCAAATTAACATACTAATTAATTCTAATTTGTACAATTTAACTAATAATATTGCTTGTAATTAGGGCTGTCAAAACGATTAATCGTGATTAATCGCATCCAAAATAAAAGTTTGTGTTTACATGATATATGTGGGTGCACTGTGTAATTATTTTAGATATATAAATACACACACGTGCTTGTATATATTTAAGAAATATTTTCATGTATGTTCTGTATATGGATTTATATATAATTTTATATTATATATAAATATTTTATATATAAATAATATTTTTTTCTTAAATATACATGCATGTGTATTTTTAAATATATATATATATATATATATATATATTTATATACAAAATAATTATACACAGTGCCCCCACATATATTATGTAAACACAAACTTTTATTTTGGATGCGATTAATTGCGATTAATCGTTTTGACAGCCCTACTTGTAATATGTTGCCACAATTTTATTGATTAGATAAAGCATATTATTTTTATTTTTTTCAGTGTAATATAATATTAAAACTATTTCTCTAATCAGCTTTAGATAAACTGAAAGGAATAGTTCACTTAAAAATGAAAATTCGGTCATCATTTAGGCTACTAAAGATATTTTAAAGAATGTAACCAAACATTACTATTTCTTTCCTACATTGAAAGTCAATGGAGCAACTGTCTGGCTAGCCACATTATAAATATCTACTTATGTGTTTACAGTAGAAATTAATTCATACAGGTTTGGAACAACTTGAGGTGGTGAGTAGCCTAAACCTAAAAGATGTCAGCATTTTAATTTTTAAGTGAACTATTCCTTTAATGCATATCTTCCGCTCAGATCACTGTGTTTGTGTGAACACCTAAACAACAGGTGCTAGTCTCTCTCTCTCTCTCTCTCGGACATGAGCGATGGGTCGGGACCCTTCTGACGTGCACACACAATAACACACCAATTTGCCATCGCCCCGTTGCCATGACAACAGTGCTTCCAAGGTAACAGGCGGGAACGGAGCGGGTGTGCGAGTAGAGTTTCAAACACATATGCATACATGACCCGACATCAAAACACGCACGCACGCACACACACACACACACACGCATTAAGCACGCTCTCTGCTCTTCTGCAAGCTGTTGACTCGCTTCACATTAAAAACACTACGCAGCTTCATGAGTCACGTAATGCGTGCGTGTTTCAGCGTTTACTTTAACACTGGCGTCAGTCAAACGGCACTTGTTGCACAGCTCAAAGAGGATATGTGTGAGTCATCTAGGCTAATTACTGAAAACACACACACATCACATCCATGCATGCAACTCAAGGATGCACATAGGTACACATGCATGCATGCACACACAACACACACATTCAGGCATGTTATTCAAGGATGCACACGCAGTTTGAGTCTGACATACGTCAAGTTCTCGGTCTACCTGTCTGTGTGCGTGAGAGACAGACAGACAAACAGACAGACAGAGTGAGTCCTCGTCTTACCTCTTGATGGTCGTCTCTGTCTCGTCTGTAAGCTCAGTGTTCCGACAACCGCCCCCATGTTGTAACAGTCGTATGTGCGTGTGTGTGTCCGTCACGTGCGTTTATATCAGTCTCTCGCTGTGTTTCTCTGTCCAACCATCATCATCCCGTCTTCTCTGAGTCTAATAACCCAACGCTCCTGCCTCCGACTGCTCTCTCTCTGCTCGCTTCACCCCTCCCTCCACACACACACACGCGCGCGTTCTCGCTCTCTCTCGCTCTCGCTCTTTCTCACATACGCACTTGTTCATCTTTACTCGCCATCTCGCCAAAACATGCCTGGGTTATATTTTTTTGACCCGCTTCATTTAAGTGTCTGTAAGAAAATATTTTGTATAATATTTTGAATGGGAAAAAAAATTGCAATGAGATTTGTAAATTTTTTTGTTTGACATTTTAATGACCACTAAGCAGCAATTTTCTTTTTTTTAAACCATCAAATAAATAAAGCTTTTAGACATTCTGAAAATCAAACACCTTCCCTTAAAAAATAAAAAATAAATAATAAATAAATATATATATATATATATATATATATATATATATATATATATATATATATAATTGGCGGTGGTGTTTGTCATTAGAATGTCAAAAAAGTTTTATTAATTATTTGATGTATATATTTATATATAGCCTATGTGTGAGTGTGTCTATACACACACACACACAATTATATTTCTACTTAATATCTAAAAAATATCTACTTAATATCTAAAAATCATCTATACATAATGGTAGACATTTCTGATGGCTTAATTGTAAACTCGTGAATTACAATAAACAGGAATCAATATTTAAAATGAGCAAATAAAGAAATGTCTGTTAATTGTTGTCCCCTAAAATCAACCATAAATTAAACTCTTTATGACAATAAAAAATTATTTTATTATTATTATTACATTTTTTTTTACATTTTAATGACAAGCACCTCCCCCTTAAAATATAAAAAAAATCAGTAAATAAAAACAACTAAAATGTATACGTGTTATTTCAAGTTTTAAAAATAATTAAATGTTTTTTTTGTAATTTAAATATATATATATATATATATATATATATATATATATGTATAAAAAGAAATGTATGAAGACTTCAACTCATGAATTATAATAATGTGAATCAATATTGAAAATTACAAAATAAAAAAAATGCAACAACAAAAAAAATTAATGGGTTTAATCTTATGCCATTTTTATTAGTTCTTTTTTACTTGATTCTGTGAGGTTTGTGAGATCTAACTTCGACAGCTGACTTAAAAGGTCGACTAACTGACATGCTGCTTTAAATCGTTAAGTCAAAAATGTAATACAGCATTGCATAAATCCTTAATGACCCATCCCACAATGCACTGCAACAACATTAACAAAAAGTTACACCCAAGATGGTGGACAACCTGTTCAATACCTAAAAGTACCCAAAACAGGTGAGTGACCTCTTCTGCAGACAGTTATAGCGTAAAGAGATAAAGTGCATGTTTTCTTATCAATCGTGAGGAAACATCTGCCAAGAACGTCAATGTACTGCATTGACACCATCGTTAATTATTAATGAACAGTCGTGAATTGCGTTCATTCAATATCAAAAATGAAGATGTGATGAGACACACTGCAAGTATTGATTACTTAAACATTTCTGAGTACATCATATACTTAAAAAGTGTGGTCTAATTCAATGTTATATCGTTTGAGTGAAATGCTGTACAAAGAAAAATTGTATTAAATAGAATAGATATTACTTAACCTTTAATTAGCTGAATAAAAATTACTTAATTTCTTATGTTACTTTCACTAAACTTAGTTAAATAAAATTTACTTAATTATATGTGTGATATTTACTCAAAAACTTGCCTTGAAAAAATTGAGTAAATTTTACTCATTGTTTTTTTTTTTACAGTGAATCATTTTTTATTTTAATAACTGAAAGGTTCAATGGGGAACCAAAAATGGTTGTTCTCAGGCATCAAGAAAACCCCTATTGGAGCTTTATTTGTAGAGTGAAGATGATTGAACTCACTTGAGACGAGTTCAAGAGTTATCGCTCGAGAGACTTGCACACTTATGATTCGAGTGGATCATTTATGCATGGGATAATACAGTAACATAAGCCCTGATAAGATGATCCACTATGCATAAGCATGAAGGGGTTTATTTTAAAGCTATTGCACATGATCCCACTCATTACACAGATACTCGGATGCACCGATTTGTTCTGCCCAGTTGGGTTTGTGATGGATCAAGAGGCCGACAAAAACTGCAAGTGCAACATTTTGCAAATTTATGACAATCACAAGCGGCAAGAATCTGCCAATTAGAGAAAAGCAAGGCCCACCTGGTATTTCCACCATGGTATTAAATGTGTTTTGGTCGAAGTGTTGATATGAACATTTTAGGTACTAATATGTACATTTTAGGTGCTAACATGTACATTTTAAGTGTTGATGTGTACATTTTAGGCGCTAATATGTACATTTTTAGTGTTGATATGAACATTTTAGGTACTAATATGTATATTTTAGGTGGTAACGTACATTTTAAGTGTTGATATGTACATTTAGGTACTAATATGTATATTTTAAGTGCTAAAATGTACATTTTAAGGTGCTAATTTGTACATTTTAAGTGTTGATATTTACATTTTAGGTGCTAATAGGTACATTTTAAGTGTTATGTACATTTTAGGCGCTAATATGTACATTTTAAGTGTTGATATAAACATTTTAGGTACTAATATGTACATTTTAGGTGCTAACGTACATTTTAATTGTTGATATGTACATTTTAGGTGCTAATATGTATACTATTTAAGTATTGATATAAACATTTTAGGTACTAATATGTACATTTTAGGTGCTAACGTACATTTTAATTGTTGATATGTATATTTTAGGTACTAATATGTATATTTTAGGTGCTAATATGTACATTTTAAGTGTTGATATGTACATTTTGGGTGCTAATATGTATATTTTAAGTGTTGATATGTACATTTTAGGTGCTAATATGTACATTTTAAGTGTTGATATGTACATTTTAGGCGCTAATATGTACATTTTAAGTGTTGATAGGTACATTTCAGGTGCTAATTTGTACCATTTAAGGTACCAATATGCACCCTTTAGGTACAAAAGTTTACCTTTTGAAAAGGTACAGCCCCAGTGACAGCTTTTGTACCTTTTTTTTAATCTGAGAGTGAAAAAAAATATTTGTAAGAGCTTAACTACATTAAATTAAATGTAAATTAAAATAATTAATTTAGTAAAATTCATTAAAATAAGTAAAATAATTAAATACAATTTAAATTAAATTATAATTAATATTTATTCAAATAAATAAAATAATTTAAGGAAAAAGAAAGAATCTGTTATCATACGAGTAACATGAAACTAGTACAGATGTAAAAATCTGTTGTCTGGAATAAAAGGCACATAATAAGCTTATTTAATAATTAAAAACATCATAAATCTTTAAATAATGTAGATTGTAAGAATGTTAATAACTGAGATGGATGGATGTACACGAGGTTTCACATGTTCCTCCAACAACTGAGAGATGAAAAGGTGGATCCTTTCCAAAAAGACAGAAATCCATAAATCTGGAATACTTCCAGAGTGGAAAAAATTAAGTTTGATTAAAAAAACGAGTGCCATTGCATCAGAGACAGAATAACGTTGAGATACGAGGCCTGAGACGTCCATCTCCACTCTCTCTCCTCAACAGAAACAGAAAGAAATGGGTTTTTCTTCAGACATGATACGAGTGTTTGATGTTTTACACCCAGCAGTGGTTTAATAAAGATTGGAAATGGAGGAGGATGAGGCGACAGAGCGAGAGAGAGAGAGAGACAGACGGCCTCAATAACATACTGTCGTCCCTGAGGAAGGGAATTGGCTATAGAGTTATATTAGAAGGTCTCTGACAGAAAGGATGAGAAAGACAGGACATGTTTTGATCCAATAGTTGTTGCCGCCTGTTTCTACACAACGATGTCAGTCAAACAGTGAACAAAGCGACTGCGTGTCAAAAATCATGAATATAAATGATGCTGCGCACTCACGTGTGTCATAAAGAGATGGGCAATATATACTATAGAGCCAATGTTCACAGCCTTAACGGGGTTACACTTTATTTTAAGGGGTCATTTTTACAGTGTAGTTATGGTACTGAGGAATATTAAAGGGATAGTTCACTTTGAAATTAATTTTTGATATGTTTTATCTTACCTCAAGGACATCCAAGATGTAGGTGTCTTTGTTTCCGCAGTTTCAATTTTGAGATTTTTAGGTCAATCCGTTCGTGTCTGTCAGTCATATAATGGGGGTCTATGGTCACCACCTCAAAGAGCATTAAATTTGATAGTTTTGATAATTAATTTTTGATATGTTTTAGCTTACCTCAAGGGCATCCAAGATGTAGGTGTCTTTGTTTCCACAGTATTTTCAATTTTGATGTTTTTAACTCAAACCGTTCTTGTCTGTCAGTCATATAATGGGGGTCTATGGTCACCACATCAAAGAGCATTAAATTTGATAGTTTTGATAATTAATTTTTGATATGTTTTAGCTTACCTCAAGGGCATCCAAGATGTAGGTGTCTTTGTTTCCACAGTATTTTCAATTTTGATGTTTTTAACTCAAACCGTTCTTGTTTGTCAGTCATATAATGGGGGTCTATGGTCACCACCTCAAAGAGCATGCACAGAGAAGTCCAAATTAAACATGATTTAATGACTCGTAAATGTAAGTACACATTGATGGCCTAAGACACGAAACAAGCGGTTTGACTGAGAAAACGAACAGTATATCGTTTTTACCTCTTGTAACCACAAAATTTAAAAAAAATCTCAAGAAAGTCCCTGAAACTTATATTGCCAAATACTGTTATAATAACATCAACTTATTACTCGCTATAATATTTTGTTAAATATACTGTAAATCGTCAGACCCAGCAGTCGAATGACACGATCTGATGATCACACCGACCCGAACAACACAACGACTCAGTTCATAAATCACAAATGAGCAAATGTGAAACCCTGTGCATAATAAAAGCATTATGTAATTAATTTATGATTCATTTTCCAATTAAGGCAAGCACACATTCACATGCACAATTATAAAGTCTATCTGAAAGGACTGTGTTATGCAGGCCTCAGTAATTACTATGCATACAACAGCATAAATCAAATGTCATTTTTAAAGGCACACATTAATTTGACAAACAATCACACACCAAATATGCACAGATTAGCTCGACTAAATCTTTCTATTGTGCTGCACTGTTTATGGTTTGTAGATGTCAGCCAGCTCTTGAGAATGAAACTTTTACTGATTCATAAATCAAGCCATGCAATCCTTATAAAAATATACCATGGTAACTTAAATTTCTGCAAAAAGTGCTCCATAAACTTTTCTAATTATTCCACTTACTTCATGATTACCATGTACAAGCTCATATAATGTGTTATGCATTTTAATAGATTTTTTAGGGCTGGGCAACGATTAATCGCGATTAATCGCATCAAAAATTAAAGTTTGTGTTTACGTAATTATTTATATAGAAAAATGTGTTCTTAATATATCAAATATTTATATTTAAACATAATATTAATTATGTATAAATATATATAAAATATATACATGCAAATATTTCTTAAATATATACATGCATGTGTGTGTATTATACTCAACACACACACATATATTATGTAAACACAAACTTTTATTTTGGATGCGATTAATCACGATTAATCGTTGCCCAGCCCTAAGATTTTTATAATTATAATAAAAATAATCATTATTGTTAAATTAAGTTGATTTTATTAAAGCTATTAATATTATATAATATTGTCAATAATATAACCAACACTAAAAACAATGTTACGTTACATAATAAGTAGGGCTGTCAAACGATTAATCGCGATTAATCACATCCAAAATAAAAGTTTGTGTTTACATAATATATGTGGGTGCACTGTGTATAATTATATATATATATATATATATATATATAAATACACATACATGTATGCATATTTAAGAAAAAATATTTATATATAATATTCATATTTATATATAATATAAATTATATATAAATCTATATATAGTATATACATGAAAATATTTCTTAAATATATACAAGAATGTGTGTGTATTTATATATAAAAAAAATAATTATACACAGTGCACCCACATATATTATGTCAACACAAACTTTTATTTTGGATGCGATTAATCGTTTGACAGTCTAGTAATAAGTAACTATTATCATTATAAGTATTACAGTATTATTAATGTAATTATATTATTCTTATAATTAATATTATATTAAGAACAATAATAAAACATCAGTTATATAACAATAATAATAATAACATTTTTGCACCACAAAATGAGTCAAAATGTAAAAGACAAATAATATTATAGTCAATATTTTCGTCATTAATAAGCTGAGGTGCTGAGAGTACCTGACATTTAATCACTTCTTGCTCTTCCTCTCACTTCTAATATAAGTGGTAAAAGGCCGACATTAAAACATGGATGAATAAAATGGTGGAATAAAAAGCAGAATTTCCGGATTTCTTCCATGACTACTAATAAAGACCTCAGACATATTACAAAAAAACAATTAGCGTGTCCCGCTCATTTCCCACAGCTGAACTCACACACACACACACACTGGCTTCTGCTGTGTTCATCTCCTCCAGTGGGAGTAAAGCGGCTCCTCATATCTTAATGCATGCAGAGAGCTCGGAAAATTAGCATTTGCATACAAAAAAATATCAAATGTGCGTGGTATTACCAAGAATATGGATTTTTAGTTTTAGACATCCACTATGCTAAAAAAACATGTTTTTGCAACTCTCGTGATCCTTGAAGTAGCTTTTACATTGTGAAAATATTATTTTTAAGGATCCAAATAAACATAATTGAAGTGTTTTAGAAGAAAATACCATGACGTTTCTTTGCATTTGTGAAATTTGATCAAAATTATAGCACTTTTATTGTGATTTAAAGCTAGTTTGAATCTCCATAACGCCTATATTAACTCGGTAAGGTGACATTTGTTTTGTTGCAAGGCAGAGAAATGAAAACGCACGACAAAGAAAGCGGATGTGTAGTTGTGTGTCACCCACTCATTTCATTCATTGCCTTTCATTTTTCCTTGCTATCTTGACCTGATTTTCCTCTCTCTCTCTACGGAGGTCTCAGTGAAGAGTCGCATGTCTTTATGTAATGAATGAATCATCTGTAACGTCTGCCGTTCAGGGCCGTTAAAGGGATAGTTAGCTTTGAAATTAATTTTTGGTGTGTTTTATCTTACCTCAAGGGCATCCAAGATGTAGGTGTCTTTGTTTCCGCAGTAGTTTCAATTTTGATATTTTTAGGTCAAACCGTTCTTGTCTGTCAGTCATATAATGGAGGTCTATGGTCACCACCTCAAAGAGCATGCACAGAGAAGTCCAAATTAAACATGATTTAATGATTTGTAAATGTAAGCACACGTTGATGGCCTAAGACACGAAATAAGCGTTTTTTGTGTGAGAAAACGAACAGTATTTAAATTGTTTTTATCAGGTGGTGACCATAGACCTCCATTATATGACTGACAGACAAGAACGGTTTGACCTAAAAATATCTAAATTGAAACTAAAACATACCAAATTTATTTCAAAGTGAACTATCCCTTTAAACTCAAACAGCTGAAAGACGGAGAGAGAAAGAGAGAGAGACATTTAATCTGCCCACAACCTGTTTGTTCAACAGCCCATAAAACAGCCGTGTGATAGATAAACACACCTTCTGTGTAGGGCTGTCGCGGTTATGGAATTTCCCTTGCGGTAATGT
Source organism: Cyprinella venusta (assembly GCA_038021265.1). Taxonomy (NCBI): domain Eukaryota; kingdom Metazoa; phylum Chordata; class Actinopteri; order Cypriniformes; family Leuciscidae; genus Cyprinella; species Cyprinella venusta. Next base: position 1,896,843 of record CM075873.1, on the reverse strand, counting down.
TGAGTGGCTCAATAGCGCGATATGCGGTATTACCGCCATTTATTTATTTAATTTATATGTATTTGTTGCTATATAAGTAAAGTTTACGATGTGGACAAAAACGAGGTCATTTAACCAATAACCGAAACTAAACGGCGTCTACTGTATATGCGCATTGAAAGCATGATTGAAAGGCTTTCACGCGGCGCGCATATTGTTATGACAACGGACTTTGCACCGTTCATTCCACGAACACGTTCAAAGAAGCTGATTCGTTAAAAGAGATGTAATGAAACAAGAAGTTAATTATTTTTAACTTTGAGTTCCACTTTTCAAGGCTCAGCTGATCAGCAGTGCGTCGCATGGGTAACGCGGAAGCTGATGCTTCACTTATTAGAGACCAATATTGCATTGATTCAATTCTGACTCGGTGATTTTATTTTCCGCGGCTTCCTCGCGCTGTGGGATGCTGACCATTTGTGGAAAATACCAGTGACGTGAAGGTTAAAATGATGATACGACAAATATTTTGCTTTCCTTTGACACGGAAACCTTTTCACGACTTCAAATACAGACGCAGGTAATCGCACGCGCTCTGCAAATCTCTCATTCACTGTCTGTGTGAAGCCTATGTATACACATCACCAAGATAAACAGTCTTGTTGTTATCATTCTGAACTTGTTTAACATTCAATACACATTCATGAAGTTCAAAACAAGAATATAGCCTTATAAAAAAAAAACAAAAAAAAACTTGAATATCGCGGTTGCTGCGGTTACGTGCAATCCTCTGCGGTTGACTCGTCAGAAGCGCGGTACTGCAATATTGCGGTTATCGCGACAGCCCTACTTCTGTGTGTGTTGTCACCTATCCTCCGCTCGCTTTCTAGATGGAAACATCTGGAACAGAAACTCAGATTGCTTTCCACGTCATCAGGTTTTCTTAAAGGTGTTAAAATACTCTCTCTTAACTTCACTTAATCTACTGAGCCGTTCCACAAAATCACGGTGTATTGGCACAGCAACACCGACTCAAGGGGCGGAGCTAACTGTTTGATCAACCAATGGCAGACAGGGGGTGTGTTCGGGACCAAGGCCAAAAATGAAGTCTCGAATAGGCTACATACACACTGTTCAGCTATTATTAATAATTATTAATTAATTATTTTTAATTATTATTAATTAAATGTCCTTTTTCCTTTATATCCGCGGGACTCGCGTTTGATATCTGTCTCTTTAGCGATCGCGACCTGCTTCATACCACTGTAACGTTAAAAAACATGAACGTTTGCACTCATCCATAAACATTATTAGATCCATCAGCTTGACAGCAAGTCCCATCCTTCGGCTCATCACTGCGTCATCAACCTACGCCTTTGTTATTGTTGGAAACTGCGCCCTCTTGTGGCGAAAAACTACATATTGTGCCTTTAAGTTTGAAGGTTTTACTCAGAGAAAGTATTAAAAAAATGACTAGCGTGTTTTAACATTTCACTAACATGAATTAACATGTGGAAAAAGGCATGATTTTGCACATTGCAAGCATGAATTAGCATGATTTAACACATTGTTAGCCTTTTTCAACACACTGTTGGCATGTTGACAAGTTGTCGTCATGATTTAACATGTTGCTAACATGTTTTACCACGTTGCTATCATGATTTAGCACCTTGCTGGAATGAATTATCATATTTTAACACATTGCTGACATTAATTTACATTGAATTATCATGTTAGCATGAATTAGTATCTTGCTAGCATTAATTAGCATGTTTCTAACATGTTTGCTAGCATGATTTAACACTTTGTTAGCATGATTTAACATGTCAATAATATGTTTTGGGACGTTGTTAGCATGATTTAACACATTGCTAGCCTTTTTAACAGATAGTTCGCATGATTAACATGCTGTTAACATTATTTAACACATTGCTAACCTATTTTAACACATTGTTGACATGATTAGCATATTGTTAGCATGTTTCAACACGTTGTTAACATGAATTGACAAGTTGTCGTCATGATTTAAAATGTTGCTAACATGTTTTACCACATTGCTATCATGATTTAGCACGTTGCAGACATGAATTATCATATTGTAACACATTGCCGACATTAATCTACATTGAATTTTTATGTTGTTAGCATGAATTAGTCTTGCAAGCATTAATTACCATGTTTCTAACATGTTTTAGCATGAGTTAACACTACGTTAGCATGATTTAACATGTAGATAATATGTTTTGGGACGTTGTTAGCATGATTTAACACATTGCTAGCCTTTTTTAACACATTGTTCGCATGATTAACATGTTGTTGCTAGCATAAATAAGCATGTTGATAACATGTTAACACGTTGCTAATATGAATACGTTGTATAAATATAAATCTAAACAAGTATTTTGCTTCAACTTCAAGTATGGTATTTTCAGAAAAGATAGACAAATTTTAAAATCAATTTATTTTTTATTGAAAATGTGATTATTTACTTATTTATTTATTTTCTTATATACTTATACAAATTAGGGAAACAGCACCGGTCATATGAATGAACAGCATTATAGCAGTGAAACTGCACCAGTTACAAAACCTGAACACATTGTGATTTTAATCATCGCGTTTTTTAATTTACTAGCTACAAATGAGCATTTCAACATGTTCTACAAAATGGACACAAAAGCATGGTTTTCTTTAGTAAGTGGTTACATTTTAATTGCTCTCATTAGCGAGGGTCAAACAATCATAGTTTGGTTTGAAACGCCTAATGTTGCCCTTTTCTGAGGAAGTTCTCAGCTGTTTTATTTACCTGCATGCCAAAACTCATTTTTACCTTCATTTAACATTTGGCAAGTGTTTATATTGGGCGTCTGTTTACAGCGATCTGCTGATGCAGAGATTACACTTCCAGTGGGAGGAAAACACATGCTACAGCTTCAATACCTGATGCCTGGCCACTTAATATTGAGCCAATTTGAGCCATTCATGCTGTGATGTTGCATCCAAAAACCAGCACAAACCCTGACATTTGACCCAGACTGTCCATCCCATTGCATTGTGTATTTATTTACAACAACATAAATTCATCATGCCAGACCAACCAATGCAATATTAACTGTATTTCCTATTGCAATGAATGGACAGATGTGTAACTCAAAAGTATCAATTTGGCATGCATTATATTCTTGATATTCAAGTAAAATGAAATATTATGATGTTATATTTCTTTGTGGTTTAATTATTTATGCATCATAAGGTTAAATCAAAGTGGCTTGGTCTGTGTGAATTGAAAAAAGCAACACGCGCGCATGCATACACACACATGCACGCACACACACATAGGCACACGCAGACAGGTAAACACACACACACACCCGCTTCATTTAAAGGAATGTGAACAAATGGAGCCAATATTCCTCGACACAGAGCCCGGGGCCAAAAGTGCTTCATTAGAGTGACTTATACTGACGGATAGTAATCTAGAATTTATTTATTCCAGCCATTAGTTATTAGTGGTGGATAAACCAGTAATCCCACAGCGCAGACTTCAGTGTGTGTGTGTCTGGATCCCGACAGTGATCTGAATGCTAATGCAGCCCACAGTCTCAGATCTGTGGTGAACGTCGTACACACTCAATGACCAACAACAGACGCATTCAATAATCAAAGCAACTACCTGAAACTTACAAGTGTAAGCTTACACCAATCAGAGACGGTGGAAAGCTATAAAATGGCTCTTTGGCTCCGCCCACTCCCATGAAGAACTGCGAGTGACTTCGAGTCGATCTCCCTACACTCTCAAAATACTGAAATGTTTGTATCCATTATGCATATTTTGTAATAAATGTAAAAAAATATTGTATTTATTAGAGCCCGACCGATAAAGGATTCTGAAGGCCGATACTGATCCAAATATTTGTTGGTTTTAAAATCCGATATTCCGATATATCGGCCGAAACGTGAACAAAACATTAACAGATTTCCCCAACATTAGTTATTTGTAGTTATTTATGAGTTTTATCTAAAATAATATGATAATGCATTTTAAAAAGAAACTTGTTTCTTTTATTCTCACAACAGAACCGACTGATGATGGTGGCACTAGCTAGCTTTGTGGTTAGCTAGTCTATGATGAGCCATAATTTAGCAATGGATTACGTCATACTTAAACATACATTTTCAATATAACAGGTCAATGAGAGATGATCCGTCTCATTGCTATAACGGTCACGCGCTATTAAAGAAATACTTCAGTCACATTATCAAAAGTTAAAAGGACAGTCAGTCAACTACAGTAACAACGTAACGTGACTATTAGGGCTGGGTATTGACAAAAATTTCACAATTTGATTCGATTTCGATTCCGATTTGATTCAATATTGATTGTTTTGGATATCCATTACAATAAATGGCAAATTTTCCCAAGGAAATCAAATGCCACAGCGCCAAAACGTTATTTATGTTTTTGAATTCCTAAAGAAAATTGCCGTAATTTGAAAATTGAGACTTTTTTTCATATCAATAGTAACAAAGGACAAATATTGTTGCGATTTTTTGGATGCGCGCAGCCGCAATGCAATTGTTCCATTCATTCAAATGAAACAGGATAGTAATCGATATCGGTTCGTAAAAATGAGAATCGATTAATATCGAGAAATCGATATTTATTACCCAGCCCTAGTAACTATTACTAGCTAATTTCGCTTCACTCTCGGCTTATTTAGCAGTATCAAAACTGGACATCGTGACCAACTCAACAAGTGTTGGAAACAGGAACGGTGTATACTATAGTGCCCTCTGGTGGACAAACTATACAACTCCAACACTCGTGACATGGTTCAAGCATGTTTCGTCCGTTTGTATTTTATTTTTTAAATATTAATTTATCGGCCATTATAACTGCCGATACCGATAGTTTGGAAAATGCCAAATATCAGCCGATAATATCGGCCTGCCGATATATCAATCTTGCTTTAGTTTTTATACATAATCAACATTTGTAAATATGATTTTTAACATTTTTTAGCACTGCGCTCGTTGTCTTTTGTCTTCCGGTCTGTATTTTCACAGCGATCTTGCGCATTTAAATCTTCCCGTTCTGACATTTGTTAAAGGACAACTCCTGTGCAAAATGAACCTTTGGTCTAATAACACGTTGGTACCAAGCCGACCATTCTCATTATAATCGAATGTAAAAAGTTTAATCTCTAAAAACTAGGGATGCACGATGTATCAGCCAGCATATCGGTATCGGCCGATATATGATCATTTTTAACGTTATCGTTATCGGCCTGGTAAGAAAATGTGATCGATATATTAAAGCCGATAAATTTATTATCGTTGTGTCCTTCAGCTGAGACACTTGTTGAGCACTGTTTATGTTTTTGAATATCTTGAAATATGATTGAAATCTCTTCAAAAAAATGAAAATACGGTTCGGTACAACATGGGCAGCGCAAATCTGTCATATCGGCTATAGATGAGAACATCATTATAATCATGCACTTGGGACATGGATTTAATTGTGAGACTTTTGTTTTTGTAATCAGGCTCTCAAAATTAGATAAAAAATTGGATTTAAATTTATCGGCCGATATATCGGTTATCGGCTTTCAAATATAAAGAATTATCGGTTATCGGCCAAAATTTTCATATCGGTACATCCCTACTAAAAACTGTTTCGAGTATAACGCAAGTATATGGGGCAAAGAGTAATGAAAATCGCTAGTTAATACCGCTAACAAGGCCCCACACTAACACTGTAACATAATGAGGGTCCCTACATGCAAAACGAAGCATTGAGAACTTTGTAAGTGTAATCTCCCCAGTCTAACTTACATTTGTCAAAGATTACAATACTCATGATAACTTTCATTAACTCTACAATAAGTAAATCCACTTCATCAGCTAATTACTCTTTGACAGTGAAGCTATAAAGAGCAAGCAGAAGTTCAAACTCAAAATTGTAAAGATGGCTGCGCGCTGATTTCTGTGGCGCATACATTTCTAATTTTCAACAAGGCACACACACACACACACACACACACAGATAGCGGTGATTAAATGCTAGATTGAATACCATAACCTTTCATAGACCATCCGCTCATTGTGTATTTACACAACGTCTCGTCGGGAACATCTCATCTCCCATAGAGACAGTGAACGCGCGTGCACACGAGCGAGAGAGAGAGATCTATGAATGAATAACATTCATGAATAACCATTGTTTTACCCTGAAGACACACAAACAAACTCCTATTAAACAAGAGCACAAAATCATTCTCTCTTTCTTTCACATTTTTGTTTGTTAAGGTTAATGCACTTCGCTTCTTATTTAATGCATTAAACCAACAAAATTCAAATCCCACAAACACACATCGGAGGAAGCCAGAAATCATGACCAGAAGATCGAAGAGACGCAGAAAAACAACCCCCTAGCAACCACAGCAACGTGCTAAAAAACACCGTAGCAACCCCAAAACAAAGCCCTCGCATTATACCAGCAAGTTTACTATGTGATAAAAATAATAATAATGTAGAAAGCATAGTTCACACACACACACACACACGCACAGTCCGCTTACCTTTGCGATAGTTGTCCTGTTTGCCCTGCATGGAGAAGGTACCCATGATGAGACCCATAACTGCGTCTGTGGCTACACACACCTGTAGCATGAGACAGCAACTCGCCCAGATCAGAGCGAAACGTGTGTTTGTTGACGGTAGTTCAGCGTGTGTGTGTGTGTGTCTGCACTCACATCATAGATCCTTCCTCCCTCACTCTCTCTCTCTCTCTCTCTCACTCCTCCTTTCTTTATGCTCCTCCATCAACGCATATTAATCTTTCTCTCTTTCTGTTTGTCCAAATCTCTCTCTCTCTTTCTCTCGTTCTCCAACCCTGGAGACAAATAGAAAGAGTGCGAGAGAGTTAATTTCAAAAAGGAAGAGGACGACGACCAGGGAATGAGAAAAACCTCAGGAGACAGAAAAAGAATAAAGAAGTGAGCGAGTGATTCTGGTGTGTGTCGTCATCCGAATGCAGAAACGACGACCCGGTGAAAACACATCTCTCATTATTCAGGAATCCATATGAAGCTTCTCCAGCGGTTTAAGGCAAGACACAGATGGTGAATATAACAATCGAAACTAACAGATCGTTAATAACGGTATATTAAAGGTGCAGTAAGCAATTTCTGAGAATCGCTGTTGATATTTCAAACCACGCCCATTCCCAAAAGGACCACTTGATAGCTCCGCCCCCAAATTCAAAAACATACAGAAATGTGAAAAAAGAATCTGTGGGATGTCTACTTTTGTGTGTGTCCACTTACAATCAAAACAAAACATTGTGCTTTTGTAAAATAAAGAAAATAAACAGGGTGTGCTTTCTGCCTCACTGTCTTGGTGAACTTTTTTTCTTGAGCATGTCTATAAACTAGGGCTGTGCAAAAATTAATTGCGATTAATCGCATCCAAAATAAAAGTCTGTGTTTACATAATATATTTGTGTGTGCTGTATATAATTATTTTGTATATATAAATACACACACAAAATGTGTTATTTATATATTAAATATTTATATAATATAGATTATGTATTTATATATGTATATATACAGAATTTAAGCGCAAATAATTCTTAAATATATACATGCATGCATAGGTATTTATATATACAAAATAATTATACACAGCACACACAAATATATTATGTAAACACAGACTTTTATTTTGGATGCGATTAATCGCAATTAATTTTTGCACAGAAAATGTATTATTCATATATAAATCATTTATATTTATATAATATAGATTTTGTATTTTTATTTATATATATATACAGAATTTAAGCGCAAATATGATATAAAACTATGCTAGTATCAGTGTTTACTCTAATATGGTGAATATTACAATGTTCTGAACCATGTTTACTGTTAATCTGGTGTGTGTATATATATATATATATATATATATATATATATATATATATATATATATATAATATATATATATATATATACACACACCAGATTAACAGTAAACATGGTTCAGAACATTGTTCAGAACATTTGGATGCGAATTTATATATATATATATATATATATATATATATATATATATATATATATATATATATTTTTTTTTTTTTTTTTTTTTTTTTTTTTTTTTTTTAATTTCCTAAATTTCTGTTTGTCCAAAAGTAATAATTACTTCACAGAAATGAAAACACAAGAAATTTAGGAAATTTAAATATATATATATATATATATATATATATATATATATATAAATTTCCTAAATTTCTGTTTGTTCAAAAGTAATAATAACTTCACAAAAATGAAAACAAAAACAAAACCTTCAATTGTGCTCAAGATTCTCATTTGCTTTCTACTGTGTGCCTCAAACTCTGTCAAATCCAGTGATGGGTTTTGTTCCTCAAAATGCCCTATAGCTGTTGAGATGAAGGCCATTTTGTGCAATATGCATCAAAAAATATGGGAATGATCCGTCTAAGGCTGAGACAAAACAATATGAGAAAAGCATCAAAGCAAATACTGTGTTTGATAGTTTTTTCAATCTCAGTTTGTCATTGAGTTTATTGATGTTGTTTCAAGTTTATCTAAGAGCCAAACCCAACAGAGACCAAAGACAGACGCAGTGGATGAAACCGGGTGAAAGAACAGTTTGAAATTAATGAAAATAAAATTATACACTTGATAACAGCTTGTCTGCTTTGCACAAGTGTGTTCTCTGTATATCCTTTAGACTATAATTAGTGTACTTTAAGAAGTCGAGATGCAAACGCACTTAGAAAGCTGCACCAGAAATATAGTGTAAAACTGTTCCAGTGACGTTGTTATTGCAAAATTAAACTAAATCTACAAAAGAAAAACATTTTCGTTAATTAAAATAAAATTATAGAAACAAATCTGAAAACAAAGTTGAAGTAGGCCTACTAAAACTGTAATAGAAAGCTAAATAAAAATGGAAATATAAAAAAAAACTAATAAAAATGACAAATGAACATTCATTTACTCAAACCTGAAAAAAGGCAATTCAAAATTTGACTAAATAAATACTATTATTACTAAATATAATAATACACTTAGACTATGCCAACCGCGATAACATTATAAAAATGTGTTTCTAGCAAAAAAAAAGTGCTATATTTTACTTTGGGTTTTTATATATGGAAGAAAGCAGCGAGTCAGTGATTCAATGAACCATTCATTAAGACTTGCTTCGTTCTTGAATGAATCAGTTGTTTTCGAACAAATAGATTGAATAAATGATTCAATGACCACCACAACTGCTGCATTTGATCTTATTATTCAAATAATGTACTGTTTTAATACATTTCTAAACAAATTTATGAATTGAAATGTAAGTTAACATAAAAAATGACATGATAAGAAAAAATACCCTTACAAAACAAAAAAATACCTAAAGGGGCAAATATCACCTCGCAATGGGAAAGTTAATTTAAAAAACATGTCATGATACCTTAACACACTAATATGAACCCTTAGGGGGAGATAACATTCAACGGTGTACTGGCCCAAGCTAAAGTTACAACATTTGCACTATTATTGTGAAGACGTACTGTATGAAACACACACACAAACAGTCATTTGACAATACAAGGCAGTTTTAAATGAGGAGAGAAGAGGGGAATCTGTCGGACACACACTTTGAACATCTTCTGGACTGAGGCAGATGTGAGCTTTATTTGATGCCCTATAATATATATTTAATTCAAACTGAAATATTGATATTTTGAGAATGAATGTTTCAGAGGGACACGGTTTGTCCTGAGGGCTGTTGGATTGGGTGTCCTGTCACACACACAACTTCACAAAACAACACATTCTCAACACATCAACACATTATAAGATATCTATTGTAATAAATGAAATTAAATTTATTTAAAAATATGTTTGTGTAAGTAAAAAAGTACATTTTATTTATTGGGGGGTTTTAGTGTATAGAATTGGCATGATATAAACCACAAACCAATTTGAGTTTACAGTGAATGGATCTTTAGTGAATGGAAAACATGCAACATGATTAGTAGAGTCTGATTCATGAACAAATAACTATTATGAGACATGATTTTCGTGAATCAAAAATATAGCTACAGCATGGTCAGAGTAGTCGGACTCACAAACAAATGACTCGGTTCTTCATCGTATCCGACCAGTCTGATTCCCGAACAATTGACTCTAATGAACTGGTTCTTTTAACGAACACATGTTGTGAATTAGTCTGACGAATCATTCACTGAACTGAATCCCTCCCACTCCCAGCGCTTATTGAATCAACATTCAACTAACAGGACGAACAAATAACTAGTGAATCAAAAATATACAGCACGGTCAGAGTAGTCGGACTCACTAACAAATGAGTCGGTTCTTCTTAATGAGCCTAAAACATTAGTAAGAGTCGTATCCAGTCCAATATGATTCTAGAAACAATTGACTCTAATGAACTGGTTCTTTTAACAAAACCCTTGTTGTGAAGTAGTCTGATGAATCATTCACTGAACTGAATCCCTCCCAGCACTTACTGAATCAACATCTGACTCAGAACAGAAGACGAACAAATAACTCTTATGAGACTAGTGAATCAAAAATATACAGCATGGTCAGAGTAGTCGGACTCACTAACAAATGAGTCGGTTCTTCTTAATAAACCGAAAACATTAGTTTGAGTCGTATCCAGTCCAGAATGATTCTATAAACAATTGATTCTAATGAACTGGTTCTTTTAACGAACACATGTTGTGAATTAGTCTGACGAATCATTCACTGAACTGAATCCCTCCTAGCGCTTATTGAATCAACATCCGACACACAGGACGAACAAATAACTCGTGAATCAAAAATATACAGCACGGTCGGAGTCGGACTCACTAACAAATGAGTCGGTTCTTCTTAATAAACCGAAAACAATAGCGTGAGTCGTATCCAGTCCAGTATGATTCCCAAACGATTGACTCTAATGAACTGGTTCATTAGTCTGACGAATCATTCACTGAACTGAATCCCTCCCAGCGCTTACTGAATACACATCCGACTCACAGGACACACACGGGAGGAACCGCTGTGAAGTGTTGTGTTAAATCTCTTGAGAGGAAAAATATGACCCCTGCCTGACAGCAAACTTTAATTAATCACATTAATGATGACAAATTACCATTTCTATTTCAAAGACAAGCACACCCTGCAGGCAGAGATACAGCCTAATGAAGTACATCTGACTCGGTGAACACACACATCCTCCGATCTCATCAGAAAAATGCCTTTGAACAATGATTACCAAAATAATGTTAATATTTAATGGGTTTCTCAGTGAATGTGTAGATGGCAGAATCTGCATTAACACTGCAGTAAAGATAGTGTGCAGTTTGATATTAAGATTTTATAAATCCGCAGTGTGCTATGTCGCAAACATTCAAATAATCTTCATAGATTTTTTTCATAGTGACTCTTAATTACATAAAGCGTATAAAATTGGACACCAGTTTTATCTTGATCTGCTTGGTTTAATTTATTTTTTAAACAGCAAACCACTTAGTAAGTTCTCAGTGAAGGGTAACTGAACAAAATTGTGCCGTTAAAATTTCATAAATCAAAAAAGTCAAGTCAATATTGTGTCATGAAACCCTTCACAAATCAGAAGTGAAGTTAAGGATTTAAGAAGTTAAGGGTTAACTGCCAAACACTACTGTAAAAACTTTAACAAACTGGAGTAGTGAAGTTAAGGACTCAAGAAAAGGTTAACTGACCAAAACTGTGTTGTGTGGAATATTTGATCGTAATAATGTTTGATTTCCAGACCAGTGACTTTAAATAGTATTTTTTTCCCTACAATGGCTATCAACTGTCTGAATATCAACATTATTCAGAATATCTTCTTTTGTGTTCAACAGAAGAAATAAAGTCAGGTTTGTAACATTATAAGGCTGAGTAAATTATGACTAAGAACTGACTATGAATGAACTAAGTTGTCCCTTTAAATAAATCAATTGTCAATAAAGAAATAAAACCGCAAAACATTAGTTTTAACAGCACTAATATCCACTAATAAGGTCTGAACAGCCATATCAAAAGACACTTAATTAGCTAATAAGTCTTGTCAAACGGATGCTGTTTCCGCTCTCTGGTGTTTAAAAGGAACATCACAGTCAATCACACAGAAAACTGAACAAAGGCACACACTGACACCCAGCGGCAGACTCGGGAACTACATGCAGCAAATCTAACGCCAACAACATACAAGACTAAAAAAAAAAAAAAAACTACAAGACTACAGCAATAAGTCAATCCACTTCACTTCACCTCGACAACGATGCCATAGAAATATACAGAGCGACCGCAAAAACACAAGTTCAAAGACAATATTCTATTCTAAAGATAACGGCACCCACGCTTATGACATTATTATCATTATTATGATATTAATAATAAACAGCACTTACCATTTATAAGTTAAATGGACTTCGTCGACGACGATGCCTTGTAGGTTGGTACTATACAACTCCATGGCTAACATCTTGACATTTAGCGCTCATCCAGGCCTCGGGACTGCCGAACAGAAGTTGGTCTCTCGACAATTTTTTATCGCATTTTCTTCTCAACCACAAACGCCTTCTTTCATCAGTTTTTTTTTTTTTGCACTCTTCTCTTTAACTTTTAGCAGTCTAGAACTCGAAAGGTATTTTCTCGATGCGAACGATTAGTACAGACCAAAACTCGACCATTTTCAGCAGAAATAATCCGTTCAGTTCAATGGCATTGTATGTTCTGTGCCACCAAAATGGCCGACTTCCTGTTTGATGACGCATCGTTAAAACCCGAAAAAAGATTAATGTTAAGTAAACAATAAAACTGGGGTCTCGCGAAGTTTAACGCCAAAAGCTGTTTTTTTTTTTAAATAAACTTGTATTCTAAACTGCTTAGAACAATATAAGGCTGCATCAAAAGGTAGTTTCGCGTCTGCTGCCATGTTGAATCCAAATATATAAACAAACTGCTTCGGTGTGCTTTGAGCATGTTATCTATTTTTGTGCTTGATGTATCCCCTGTGCTTTTCTGTTCAACAAATAAAAAATGAAAATAAATAAATAAATAAAACTGCTTCGGTGTGACGCATAGATGTCGTCATCGTCGTGCTGCTCCCTCCCCGTTCTGTGATAAGTTCCTAAATTTGGAGGAAACAAGCCTTTGTTTTTAATTTTAAGAGCAGAAATTCAGCAATACCTAAAAACAATACTGGGTTTGAAAAATAAGAAAGCTGCAAAATGTGTATCTGTATGTAAACATTTTCACATTTTTGTTTAACTTAAGTTTGTCACTGTTTTGTTTGTCTTTTCATGTTTTTTTTTTTAATTTAGTTTATTCAATGTACCCCTGGCTGTAATTGTACTTCTTGAAATTCAATAAATTAAAAAAAATTGAGTCAGCGAAATAGATAAAAAAAAAAATCTGTGATAAGTTCCCTAAATGAGGCGAAAATCTGGGCCATGCCTTTATATAGGCTAGGCCTACATATTTATGCCTTTATTTACATATTTATACCCTATCCAGACTGTCTTTCAGCGTGAATAAAATTGCGCTACGGGAAGGCAGCATGGGGAAACCCAGACTATGATTATTTATTATCAATGTTGGAAACAGTTGTGCTGCTTATTTTTTTTTTTTCTTTTATAACCTGAGATATTTTTTCAGGATTTACAAACGGTTTCCAACATTGATAATAACTATATCAAACCATCATATTAAAATGATTTCTTCAGGATCATGTGACAGAAGACTGGAGTAATGATGCTGAAAATTCAGCTTTGATCACAAGAATAAATTACATGTTACGATATATTCACATAGAAAACAGTTAGGCCTATTTTAATGTTAATAATTTTTCACAATTAGGCCTATACTGTTTGTTTTTTGATCAAATAAATGCCTTGATGAGTAGAAGAGACTTATTTTAAAACCATTAAAAATATGTTTCCAAACTTTTGACCGTATTAGACAGCTTTTTTTTTTTTTTTTAATGCTGAGAACAGGGTAAACAATACAACACAAAAGAGAAAGCATACATCACATAATAACAAACAAACAATAAGGGAGACAATAAATAAATAAATAAATAAATAAGAAGTAGGGAAATTAAATCACTTAAAAAGGTTCCGTATTAGGCAGCTGTGATTGCTGAATGCATCCAGTAGGTGTCAGTGTAAACTCTCCCTTCTGCCGTGTGGCAGCCGAAGTGAGCTGAGATAATAGGGTGTAAGTAATGCGCGATTACCACTGTCTGCTTGAACACACACATTAAAGCTAAACCTGCTCGTGACAGAACCTAGGGTATTTAATCAAACCTTAAATACGTGCCAAACCGTGGAGAATGCACGTATCAGAGAGAGAGAATAAAAGTGAATGAGGTGAGGAAGGAGAAGCTGAAGAGGATCAGATCAGAGAGTTTCTTCATTCTGCGGGGAATCGAGAATCATTAAAACCAGCAGGAGTGGAGAACTGAATTCAACAGAGCTGGGAAAGATATAGCCTGAGGAACATGTAGCCTATCTTTCATTCATATTAAGTTTAGTAAGAAATGTTCTCAAAGATTTCAAGATGTTGACACTCACAAAAGTGTCATAGGAACATGCACCAGGCCTTAAACCTCACATATTTGTCAATAAACCAATAATAACCAGTTGTGTGTGCGTGTGTGGTCTTTGTTTCATAGCTTTGACCTTTGTTATGGGAAATCTATTTTAATATGTCTGCTTTCTATAAATACAGGACACACACACACACACAGGGCTGTCAGTCTGGGTCTGGATGATATCCACCCAAGATGTCTCCTGAGGTTAGGCTACTACAACATTGCAAATACAACTTCACACTCTTTCAATGCCAAGTGAAATCACACCACAAAAAGACACATATGCTGTTAAATCTATCAGAGATGTGATGTGTGTGTGTTCCCTGAGGGCATGGACATAAACACACACACAGACAGGACTGTCTCAGGGCTCTACAGGGAGCTCTGTGTAGCTAGCTACCATATGAATCTGAGGAAATCACATTACTCCAGAGTCATCGAGTGTAAGTGTGTGTATTCAATGCAGCACTTATGGCCTGAAGCCACACAAACAAATTACATTTTACATACAATATCAGAAGTACACAATGGTACTTGCTTAGTGAATGAGTGAACAGTACATGATCACGTCTCTCTTACAGTAAAATAGTGATTGTGTGTGTGTGTGTGTGTTTCATTATTCAGTTCGACAAGTGCCAGTAAAATAAGATGGTAAATCAAAGCAGTAAAGCAATCGCTCAGTGTGTGATCACTCCCATAGGTGTTCGCTCACACATAAAACACAATCTCATCTTGTAAACACCATAAGTACCTCTGTTCCTCCCACATGACACTGTGCACGGCTCAGAAACACACACATGTAGCTATCACTGCTTTTCCACACATCAGTCAATATACTACACTGTAAATATGAAAGCAAATGTGTGCGGGGTCACATGCCCTGGAGAATCACTATGAAGGGCCCTCGAATATCCGTTTAAACAACTTCAGTTCATAATACACTCTTAGAAAAAAAAGGGTTATATATGTAGCATAGGGTTCTTTACTCAACTCCAAAGGACATTTTATGCTAAAAAAAAGGGTCAATAATGACAAGAAAGAACACTTTTGGCACAAAGGTTCTTTAAAGGCTATTATTCATTCATATATTACATTACTCTGCAACATTTTGTAGTTGTAATTAAGTTATTGTTTATTAAACTGTTGTGACTTAATATCACATTTTAATCATGCAGATTTTTGCAGGATAAAAACTGAAATGTCACTCTTCGTGTGATATCGATTAATTACATTTTTTAACCGCCATATATCTTGAATTTTGTGATCATTCACATGCATTGCATTTTAGGGGTTCCAAATGCACAGCGCTTTAGAACCTTTTAAGGTTCTATTTAGAACCTTTTCTTCTAAGAGTGTAAAGTGCATCAAAGTCTTTCCTTTCCAGTCTAAAGAGTTCCTTCAGAAAGTAAGGATTGATTTCGTAAGTTCTGTCCCTTATTAAAGATGTCTAGAGGTTATTAAGCTGGTCAAGAAATCAGCGGTGACATATAATTCTTCTAAAACCTTCATTTGAACATTGGCTGAAGAATCTGTGATTGAATACCAAACACAAAATGCTGCAATTAATACAGGTTCTTTGATTTAAACGAATACACACGCAAAAATCACTCAGAAAACGGTAAATTGCACATAATTAGAAAGAAATGGCATGTAAAAACAAACAATTTTCATCCATATTTATGTAATGCACCCTATGCCCACATCATGTTCATACCTTTAATGAGTGTTCCCGTCACCAATCTGCTCACAGACAGAGCAAACTTCACTAGCCCGTGTTTGCAGCGTCTGGCACAGCCGGACATCCTCACAGCTAATGTTAAATCCAAATCTAGTTTGATATTCAACTCAAAAAGAGATCGGACAGTCAGCTGAAGGGAACAGGGTAAAACAGGACCATCGAAGGAGATAGATGCGAAATTCAGCGACTGCAAAGTTAAATCCAGAGAAGTGTGTGAAATCCTTCACCTCTTCTCTGTTCTTTCTCCAGTGTACGCTCAGATGAAGGACGCACTCAAAGCAATGAAGAGACGAATCAATGAAGAACCATGAAATTAAAAAAAGTCCAACTTTTTGGTCCAGAAGTCCAAAAAACAAACATCAACTTGAAAAAAATGAAAAAAGGAGTAAGTCCCTTAATGAAAGAGTCTCTCTGATGAAGAGTGATGATCAACTGCAAACTGACGCAAAGCACGATTTCATTCGCTTTTATTCCCACCCGCCCTCTCTCTCTTTCGCACACACATACACACACCCTCCCTCTCTCTCTCTCTCTGTGGTGCAGAGCACCGTTTTACTCCCAGCACTGTAATGTGGACGGTTCCTCCCGGGTTAATAAGGTTTAACATTACAGATGTGCCTGCATCTTCTCTACTGTATCTCCTCCCTCTCTCTTGCATTCTCTGCCATTCTCTTTTCTGTCTTTAAGAAGGTTTTGCATGGCTGGAGGACATCACTGCGGTTAGTGATGAGAACCACTGAGATGATACACTCTGTTCTGCACTGTATGGTAAGAAGTAAACGAATAAGTGATGATTGGTTCAGTGAAACCCTCAAAACCCCAAATTCATTATGCTATAGCTTTGTTATTATATGCTAAATTCATCTAAATGTGTCTATAAACTCATCTATTGTGTTTTTTTTTCTATATTTTATCACTGCCTATTTTGTATTGTGTTCCATTTTTTTGCCTTTGTCCTCATGTATGTCTGTACTTTATCAGCACTTGAAGCTCCTGTCACCAAGACAAATTGCTTGTGTGTGTAAACCTATTTGCCATTAAAGGTGCAGTAAGCGATTTCTGAGAAACGCTGTTGATATTTTAAAATGACCAAAACATGATCACACTGTAAATTCAAAGATAAAAATGGCTGAAGACCAAATTCAAACTTAGAATATTGTGAAAAGGTTTTCATAGCTGTATAATCATCAAAATTATAACTTGAAATATCTCCCTTAGCATGTAATTATATTAGTTTCACCTTTTAAATTGATTAACTGAAATATATGAACTTTTGCATGATATTCAAATTTTTTGAGTTTCACTCAAATAAAACCATTAAAATATCAAGTAAATAAAAAAGTATTGCTACACCACGATACTCAATAGGTTGTCACACGGTGAGTCATTTTTCACTGTTGCACCAAACAAAATTAGAGGGTTCCCAAATTCCACTTTAATCACTGCTTTTAAGTTTATGTTAAAAAAAAAAGATTAAACGATTTGATTCAAACTTAGTTTTGCAGGTGGACCATGTAACTTTTTTAGTAGGGCTGTCAAACGACTAATCGCGATTAATCGCATCCAAAATAAAAGTTTGTGTTTACATAATATATATGGGTGCACTGTGAATAATTATTTTGTGTATATATATATATATATATATAATACACACACACACATATATATATATATATATATATATAATACACACACATGCTTGTATATATTTCAGAAATATTTTCATGTACTGTATATAGATTTATATATGATTTATATTATAGGCTAAATAATATTTTTTTCTTAAATATACATGCATGTGTGTGTATTTATATATATATATATATATATATATATATATATATATATATAATTATACACAGTGCACCCACATATATTATGTAAACATAAACTTTTATTTTGGATGCGATTAATCACAATTAATCGTTTGACAGCCCTATTTTTTAGTTCAAAATATAATTAAATTTAAACAATGAGTCTATACATCATCAATCCTTTTTCCGAAGTTTTTTAACTTAAAAAAACATATAAATGTTAAGCAAAACTGGAAAAATACTGGAAGACATGGACTCACCATGTGATTGTAGCTTGTTATATTCCTCATTTGTACGTTGCTTTGCATAAAAAATCTGCTAAATGAATAATGGAAATGTAGTCAGCACAGGCTCTGCTCATTTACAGTAGGCTATCTGTTGATATGGTCTAGTTTGTCTTGGCCACGTTTAAACTTTAGTACACTGCAAGAATCACAAAGATTCCCAGGACAAACCAAGACTTTCCAGTCGCTGAATGTTAGGATGCAAATCAGATCAGAATTGCAGAACAGAATCTCTAACACAAAGCTTTAGAGTCATAAAGCCATCCTAAATTGTATACAGGATTATAGTGTGCCAAAGGTGTCCATTGGTGTAATATTTCCAGTTCTCAAAAGGTGCATTTGATTTTGGGCTCCAAAAAGCCCTTCAACCCCTCAAAAGGAGAGACTCAATCTAGCGAGTTCTCTAGTTTTTTGTTTTTTCTTTTTGAAAGGGCAAACAATGTGAGACTGGAGCCGTCACAGCAGTTTTTTAATGTGTGAACCTTAAAAAAATAACTAAAGGTTGCTCATTCAGTTCTCAGTTTCATTTCATTTCAACATCTGAAAATAAAAAACACACCAAGATGAGTTAATTGCTGACATACGGTATATTGCGATCTTGTTTGTTTGCAAATGTTTGCTTCAAAAGCCCAGCTCAGCGACACTAAAAACAGAAAACGTTTACTTTTAACCCTTAATTGCATTGCTGTCTATAAAAGAGATCTGTGTTTTAATTACATGCTTCCATGCTTCTTTGAGACGGTTTGCTATGCAGACCTGTAAAGTCTACAGAAATATTATACTGTACAGAGAGACTTTCATGCATGCCGATAATTTATTTCCCTCTGTATTCGTGGCAGTGAAGCATTAATGCATAATGAGAGAAAATGTATTTTATAAAACCTTTCAGTGTGTTTTCTCTCTCTTGACCTAATCTTGCTGAGCCCACACATATATTCAGGACTGTTTATCTACGAGTCCTTTAATAGAAAAACGAAGCCCTCTGTTCCCACAAGCAAAGAGCCTCATCATGGAGGAAGCGCAGAGACGGGGAGGAAGTTATTAAACGTGGATGAAAGGCCGAAAGAAAGAGAGCGGATGGGGAGAGAGAGGAGCGAGCGAGCGATGTGTCTGACTGAAGGAAACTTGGCCCGTTTGGCGACGCTGCTTTCTGCTTTATGGCTGTCCAAATGTTTGGTGCAGTGTTACCCGTCGCTGGAGGAATAAACCCAGGCCATCGCTGTTGAAACCGCACCGCGTTCACCTCACGACAACCTAAAACCTTCTGTTGTTAGCCTACAATAGGGCTAAATGCATCTTAATATGCGTGCTTTGGCCCTGTTTACACCTGGTATTATTAAAAGATGCGTTTTAGTCGATCTCTATGCTAACTACAGGTGTAAACATTTTGAGCTTGTCCACTTTTGACCATCTGGGAAGAGTCGAAGGCATTGAACAGGTAAAGTGCGTATGTGCTGGCGTCTCGGAGAAAGAATCAACTGGCTTTTTAAAACAAATTTTTTTTCTGAGACCTTTATGGGATCTACCGCATTTTGCTAGGGCAATAGTAATGTATTAACAGTAAAATGACTGATTTAAACAACATTACAGTTTAAAAAAACAAAGTTTTAGCCTATAATAGGCCTACATTAAAGGAGTGGTTCACTTTTAAAAATACTTTTGCTGATAATTTACTCACCCCCATGACGTCCAAGATGTCCACGTCTTTCTTTCTTCAGTCGAAAAGAAATGAAGGTTTTTGATGAAAACATTCCAGCATTTTTCTCTATATAATGGACTTCAATGGGGTCCAAACGGTTCAAGGTCCAAAAGACAGTTTCAGTGCAGCTTCAAAGGGCTTTAAACGACACCAGACGATGAATAAGGGTCTTATACCCTAAATTCACAAATAATAAAGAAGTCTATGAAGATTATTTGAATGTTTGCAACATAGCGCACAGTATCAGTAGAAATGCAATGTTGAAATCTGCACTCTTAGAAGAAAAGGTTCTATATAGAACTTTAAAAGGTTCTATCAGCGCTACATATTTGGAAGGTTCTATACACTCTTAAAAAAGGGTTCCTCTAGGTTCTATATAGAACCCTGGGGTTCCATACTTGGCCAATAGAACCTTTTACCAAAAAATGGTTCATAGAACCATTTTGGAGTTCCATATATGAAGCGGGGGATGGAACCATTTCTGGTTCTAAATAGAACCATTTCTTCGAGTGTGTGCTATACCTGTCCGGAGAAAAAAGAGAGAAAAATGCTGTTGTCTTCCCTTCTCCTACATAGTTAGGAAAACTTCATCACCCATAATTTCTGGTTCTAAATAGAACCATTTCTTCGAGTGTGTGCTATACCTGTCCGGAGAAAAAAAGAGAGAAAAATGCTGTTGTCTTCCCTTTTCCTACATAGTTAGGAAAACTTCATCACCCATAATGCACTGGGCATGTTGCCGTTCAATGCAGCTCAGCATTTTGCGTCATCCAGCGAACTTTTGCTGACAAATAAATGTGAATTTATTGGTGGAACGAGTAAACATTTATCAATGGCTCAAAAATACACTATAATGGTGTATTATTTCAAGTCTCTTTTACTGTAAATCTGTGGGTTTTATTCACCTGCGCTGTAAATACAAACAGGCTAATCAAACAAAAGACTAGCTACACTGAAAAAAAATATTGTTGGTTTAACTTAAAAAAGTAAGTAACCTGGGTTGCCTTAAAATTTTAAGTTGATTGAACTGGAAAAAAAGTGAGTGAATACAATGAAGGAGATTAATTTAATCAGAAACTCAAAATAATAAGTTATCTCAACTGAATAAATTATTATAAAGTTGATTTGACAAAAGAAAATATGTTGTGATAACAAATCTTGAAAAATTTTTTTTACAGTAAGTCTTTCTACTTCTACTTTACACTTAAATTGAGTAATTCCGGGTGAATTGTTTCTACAATAGTCAGTTTTATCATCCAGCAGGTGAAAAAAAAAACATATTAAAAAGCATGAATAATTATTTGAGGAAAATCCAGTGAAAAAGATGAGCTGTTTTCATATAATCCTTCCTGTTTGCATTAAAAAACAATGGCGAGATTGAGGAGCATTATGAGATTTGCATAAAGACGCCGATATACCTGTGAGATTTGGTGGAATGAGTTTGTTTACACTCTAATGGATGGAAAAGGAAAGTGTGAGGAACGAATCTGCTCATCACCCGTGTGATTAAAACAAAGATTAAACGTGAAAAATGAGGAAGATTCAGTAGAATAAGGGGGATGTGTGTGCGTAGGGAAGTGTGAGACAGATTTTAACAAGCCTCTAAATTTACCAGCGGTCTCTGAGACAGAAGACAAAACGCCTGCAGGGAGAAGACGAGAGAAACAAAGCAATCAGATCACTCACAGAGAGAAGAGAAGAGTGGAGATGAAATGATACGAGAAAGAGGAGTAGATTCATTCATTTATAGTCTCAAGAGCTATATACGGACAAACAATGTTAATGCAAATTATAAAGAGCAGCTTACCATGCAATCATAAAGCTAGGGCGGCAAAATAAACGGGTATAATGAAAGAGAAAACACTATTTTATATGTTTGTCGCATATGCTGGTTTTTACAAAATTACAAAAGTTTTCGAATTTGGTAAATAGGAAAAATATGCATTTGTTGGGTCTTTTCAGTTCATTTAACTTTAACTTTTATTTTATTTTTTGTATATGATACAGTTTTAGGGCTGTCCTGGCATAACCACAAATGTAAACTAACAAAAACAAAACAAGGAAACACTATTGCTCTGAGATTTAATGGAGGTCTCACTGTTAAAATGATCAATAAGTCGTAACAATAAATGTGTTTTCCTTTACTTTGACTCATCCAAATAACTTAAAGGAGTAGTTCACTTTTAAAAAAAAATTGCTGATAATTTACTCACCCCCATGTCATCCAATGTCCATGTCTTTCTTTCTTCAGTCGAAAAGAAAAGAAGGTTTTTGATGAAAACATTCCAGGATTTTCTCCATATAATGGACTTCAATGGGGACCAAACGGTTCAAGGTCCAAATGAGAGTTTCAGTGCAGCTTCAAATGTATATATATATATATATATATATATATATATATATATATATATATACACACCGTATATATACACAGTATATATACACAGTATATATATATATATATATATATACACACATGATATAAAAAATAGCTAAAATAGTTGAAATAGCTAATTTAATTATACTTACAAATTTTATGCAGCATCTGAACTTAAGTTTTTAAGTTGTATTAGGGGTATAGTATACACTACAGTATTATGTATTAATTTTGTCTCTGATTTTTTTCCTGAAATAAAAACACAAATGAGTCAATCCTGCAGTTTCATCAAACAATGCAACCATATTAAGCCTTCAATGGACCTGAACCACAATTATAACTGCATTAATCCAACTAAAATGCTTTTTTTAGTTTGATTTACCAGAGTATATCATATAAAGAGCCAAATTGAGATGCATAAGCCGTTCGCTAAAACTTTAGAATAGAAAAAATACGACAATATTTCAATCTTTGTTGTTGTTGTTTTAAAAAGACACAAATGAATCAATATTTGTCATGGAGCTTAATGAACATAGGATTTGAGGAAATCAAAATCTGAAATCTACAGATTATTGGAGAAGTCAGTTTGTTGTCTATCTATTCTGATTGCTACAGGAGATCATCTGAGATTTTACATTTATGATTTTTCTTTTCTACAGGATGACACTGAAGACAGTCTGCATGAGACACACACACTCACACACACACACACACACACACACACACACACACATAAACGGCCACATAAGGGCCTTAGAAACAGCTGCTACCCTTGGAAACATCAGACCGTCTGGGACTCACAGCACACACACTCTCTCTCTCTCTCTCTCTCTCTCTCCTTTAGTGGATAACTGATTTGCTTTCATTTAACACGTAAATGAACATGCTTTGCAGGCAGGCAAGGAGAGAGAGAGAGGCTGGATATATGCGATCTACTCTTCTGGCAATGTGTTGCTCAGTGCAATTAAATTGCATGCATTATGAATCAGTTTTCTGAGTGAGTGAGTGAGTGAGTGAGTGAGTGAGTGAGTGAGTGAGTGAGTGAGTGAGTGAGTGAGTGAGTGAGTGAGTGAGTGTGTGAGTGAGTGTGTGAGTGTGTGAGTGTGTGGGTGGGTGGGTGGGTGTGTGAGTGTGTTAAATTTTAAGGCTTCGCCTTTTTTGACCAGGAGGAAGCTAAGTGTAACCCTAAACCAAGAAGCCCAGAGGATTAATTGAGATCAATAGATCATTTCAGGAGATCAGAGAGATTTTGATTCAGTTCTGGCTGCTTTAATAGGATGGAAGATTGTTGGTGAGAAGGTCAATATAAACAGGTTGCAATCATTATAGTGTTTAATAATCCCTCAATAATCAGATGACTGTTGCATGCAGTGAAAAAACACATTAGCTCACCTCAATAGCAGGAATATATACTTGAAACAGTTTCAGTTTTAACCCTGGGTTAATGTGGCACACAAGTCGTATGTATCAGTTTGAAGCTAACAACCCCTGCTTACGTACAGGGCTATTTGTTGCCAGTAAGTTACTATGAATATGTTTTACAGTAAGGGTACTGTACTTCCATTTACAGTATTTTATGTATACACTAAAAATCAAAAACAATTAAATACAGTGATTTTAGTAGTTAATTACAGTAAGTTACTTGCTATTTATTGCCAGTAAGTTACTGTGAAAATGTTTTACAGTAAGGGTACTGTACTTCCATTTACAGTATTTTATGTATACACTAAAAATCAAAAACAATTAAATACAGTGATTTTAGTGGTTAATTACAGTAAGTTACTGGCTATTTGTTGCCAGTAAGTTACTGTGAATACGTTTTACAGTAAGGGTACTGTACTTCCATTTGCAGTATTTTATGTAATAAAATGAAAATTCGGCAATCATTAATTCACCCTGAAGTGAATAAATTTCATGAATTTGTTTCTTCTGCTGAACACAAAAGAAGGTATTTTGAAGAATGTTAGTAACCAGACAGGTGAACTATTCTGTCAAATATCATATCTTGTGTTCAGCAGAAGAAGCAAATTCATACAGGTTTGAAAAATCTTGGGGATGAATATTAAATTATGACAGAATTTTCATTTTTGGGTAAACTATCCCTTTATTAAATTGTTATACTAACAATAATGAAAGGAAACATCTTAGTTTAATGCTATTTAAAATTTTAAAGTGAGAGCATCAACGTCTCACATTGTCACAAACACATAGAGGGGGGTGACGTTCGACAAATTAAAAAGACAAATTACATTTTTAAACATGCAAACAATGCATTTATTTGGTAAGTTATGGTAATAGGGCCCCTGAATGTCTCACAACACATTTTCTCGGGTCGAATGTGTAAAAGATGTCTATTCTGAGGCACAAGGAGAGAAACAGACTCATAACAGAAAATGTGTGAATAGACGGAGAAAAGAAACCCACTGAACTGTGATTCTCAAGGGATCGGTAAGCAACATTTGGCACTGTCGTTTAAAGCCGTCTAACTAATGCGCGCACACACACACATCAGCAGTGGTGTGCACGGAGTCTTCTTTGCGTAAACAGCCAGGGAAGCGCTGAAGAACTGTCACACACACTGAAGTGAATGAGGAGATCGTGCAGTAAAACACCTGCTTTAAAGCGATCCCCGCAGACACACACGTCTCTTACTCAACAGCTGTGTGTGAGCAAAGCATGATTATTAAACACACGTGGGATATTGGACTTTGTCAGCAGCATGTCAAATGAAATATGAAAGAAAACCTCGGAGGTCTTCGGATCTCCAGCAGTGATTTCAGGTCTGAGTGTGTGTTTGTTTGTTTTCCTGCTGTCCACTGTTTTTCTTTGTGAAACATGCAGTAGACGGATGTATTTGACCATCGCATATTGCTTTTGCAGCTATTGTGCAGAAATATGAAAATGACCTCATAATGTACTCCCCCTCAAGCCATGTGTATTTGACTTTGTTCTCTCAGTAAAGCGCAAACGCAGAGTAAGTTATATTAAAAATATCATGGCTCTTCAAACGCATGTAAATTCATATGGTCAGATTCATACACTATTGCTTGTGTGCGCTCCATTCTGTCATTATTTATTATTTAACCAAAACTGGACCCCTTTGACTTTCAACCTGAATATTTGGTAACACTTAAGTTCAGGGTCACGTTTCTTATAGCAATGCTGGGTTGTTTTAACCCAAAATTGGTTAAAATGTGGACAATCCCAAATGTTGGGTTAAAAATGTAATTTAAAATGTAATAACAAATTTAAAATTACATTTTTAAACCAAATTTTGTGACAGAATTTGGACAGAAATGTATTAATTTGTTAAGGCAGAATATATACAACTAAATTCAATGGAATTCAATGGCATCCGGTGGCTATTTTTGGTACTACGCCTAAACAAAATCTCATGGGAACTTCATTTTTTGCGATATCAACTACAAATTTAGAACATTAGCTAGCTATGGTTTGGTTATAGCTATATGGCTTTGTTTTAATCGTAAAAAATATTTTGTATAATATACATTTTAAACAATATACAGTACAGTATATTTGATTTACTGTAAATTTAAACTTCCATAACTTTTTCATACTTTTATTTTTTGAAGTGTTTTCACGTCAGCAATAATCTGCTGAGTGTTTCCTTTAAAACAAGACCAAACTTGGGTATATTCCAAAGCATTGTTAAATTACAACCATTTAAGTTTGAATAGTGCATTTTAACCCCCATTCTCAAAAAGGGGGGTGACAGCTAAGGGGTTAATGCTATCCAATACCTAAATTTATCAACTGCCTCACTAACTATTAAGAAGCCGTAATTATTAGTTAATTGAGGCGAAATTCATAGTTAATAGTTTGTGAAAATTGGAACCACGTATTTTTTTTTTTCAAAATAGACTATATTTTGATGCAAAATAAATAATAGATGAGGATTCAGTGTTATTTTAGCATGCTATTGCGGATATACTATTATAGTACATGTTAATTTTTAACATTACGAATGTTACAAATGTTAGCATTCAATAGAGTTCGCAATAGAGTTCAGATCTCTATCCTATAAGGACTTTATGCAGGTCAATTGGATGGAGAATTTAAATTTAACTCAATGATAGTTGCGTAAAAAGTAGCATACACATCTTTGAGTTACAATAAAAGTGCATAACAGCTTAATGCAGTGTTTACTTTACTTTACAGGTTATGTCTGCGTTTGTATCTCAGTCAGCATTTATCTCGGCTCTGGACTGTTATGCTCATCTGTAACTTGCATCTATCCCGGAAAAATATGCCTTTCCCTGTTTCCCCTCATTAGTTTAAATGTTAAGCAGGATCTGGTATGGGATGTCACGCTCTCGTCTTAAATCATCTCGTCTGAGTGCATATGCGCCTTGAACTGAATCACAATGAAGACACATGCAGCATATATTTATTAGTGTATGCTATGGCTAATAAAAGGGTTAGTGATCTGAACAAACACCTAACTGTAAGTATTACACGTCAGCTTTTACTAATTCATCAGACGAATCAGGCAAAGCCGGCTATTTGAATTGGACAAAATGCTGGACGAGTTGAAACAACCCAGCATTTTTTAGAGTGTAAAGCAACCAAACATCTAGTAATCGCAGAGCAAGCTGGCATTATGATGGCAAGTTTTGTACAACTTTTGGGAGCATATTTTGTTTTCCCTTCAATGATGTTCAGTCAATGGAAAATAAAGAGCTTCTGCTGATCGGAGCGACATATTTAGTGCCGCAAGATCATTAATTTGTTTTCCAATAATGTTCAGTCAACTGTTCATCACAGTCTGTGTGTGTGTGTGTTTTCTCTCACACACATTCAGCAGCACACAGAATGAACTGGTCCCGCCGCAGTGTTTTTGCTGAGGTGTGTAGTTTCGACGTTAACACACACCTCCCCCCAAAACAGCAATAAAAGACAGCAATAAACCAGCGAACGGTGCTGGATCTGCCTGCGCCAAGGCTAATACACCATGTGTGTGTGTGAGGCAGTAAACAACAAAATTTGATTTCCAAGCTGTGTGGAGTGCTAACACTGAATTTATAGTCATCATAGTGCCAGTCCGATTATAATATGAGTTGTAACACTAGTCTTCAATTAAATTCTGCTGTACTGCGCACACAGGGGACGAGTGTTTACAGTAACGGCACAATTAACCCTGATGAACTTCATGGAAGACCTCGACGGCCTCTTGAGAAAATATGGGGAGATTTGCTGCCATCTACTGGTGTTTAACAGATAACAGAGGCACCTATAGTCAATAGTTGTGTCCCAAATGAAGCTCTATGGCCCTGTCCCAAATGGCACACTCCGGACTTGTGGACTTCCTCAGAGTCCACACTTCGGTGACGTCATGCAGTGCAGACCTATAGGGCCCTTAGCGCGAGTCCGCGAGGGTGCATTGAGAGGTATTTTTGGGACAGACTCGATCGTCACGCCGGAAACAGGAACTCGTTCCTCACGCCTCTGAAAGCCCTAACAGTTATCCCTCTCCATACGGAGCTGAATAAACTTAAAGATCATCTCATCAGTCCCTTTATTAGAAATATATAATATTTATTTTTTTAATGACACAAACATATCATTAAAAAAATTCCATTCTTTAGCAGCGAAAACAGGACTTATTTTATTTTCCAAAATCGTATCCATGTGAACTACATAATATTCAATTTAACACAAAATGAAGACGAGTTTAAGAAAAATGTATAGGTTTCAAAATTTATACTATGTTTATATGACGGTTCTATTTATGTAATGAATCATAATGCAATCGTATATTCAACAGCTATTACGTTTGAGATACAACCACTGGTTGATAATATGTTTGTATAAACTGTAAGTAACAACTGGTAAAATGTTCGCCTATGTCATAAAAAAACATAATTAAACTCTTAAATGTTCTCTTCTCAGTCATGTTTACAGTCCGTGAGTGAAATCTCCTCCCATCTGTTGTCTGATTGGCCTTTCGCAAGGATTCCTGGGTAGTTGAAGTGCGCGGAGCCTGCATCTATGCGGGCTTCGCGGAAGACCGCTTCAAGGGTACAAAGGGGGCGCTGCTGAGCACACTTCAGAGCGTTAAAATGCCAAATGGGACACCCTACGGACTCGTGGACTCGGCGAGCACGCGCAATCAAAGTCCACGAGACCGCAAGTCCGCGTGAAGTGCGCGATTTGGGACAGGGCCTATGTGTCCTCGGCCGTGTAGTGCATGTTGAATACATGAAGTGTCCAACATTTCACAATTACGTGCATCATGCATGTATTTAAAATGCACTTTTTCTGTTTGGAAATACAGTATTCACACTATTTATACAAAAATGCACCAAATGTTGAGCCCCAATGGATGGATTGGAGGGGTGAGCGGTGGGCTGAGCAATTAGTGCAACTATCAACCGAACCGCTAGATGTCGCTAAAAATACACACTGCACCTGTACTCTCTGTACTCAGTGAAACCTTGAAGTAACAATTTACTTATTTATTTTGTATTAAGTACCGGTAGGCTACTTTTGACAAGACTACTTCACGGAGTTAAAGGGATAAGCAATAAATTACACTCTTTTCTTTTTTGATACCTGATTTAGGCTTCATTTTTTGTAGTGCGAGGTTCCGTTCCTGGGCGACAAGACCAAACCATTTCTTTTGATAGGGGGATCGCTAACAAGATGCTAGGCAAATTTCTCAGTTTTTTACGGATAGAAAAATGAGTCTTGAAAAATTTGTATTCTTATAAGAATATACCGATAGCTTATTATTATAACTATGTGATTTTGTCATATTATGAAATATCAATATATATATATATATATATATATATATTTGTGCTCCCCCACCTGTTACTCAGTTCCACTATTACTCCCTGTCCGACGCACCTAATGACAAATAAGAATGAAAATACACATTTTTTGAAGTAAAATATCCATATTCATGCTTTTTTAAAAAAATAATAATAATAATAATATTTTCACTAAACGGTGGACATTGGTATTTGAGTAATATAGCTACTATTATAATTTTATTCATAATTTAAATTATTGTTTTTTATTTTTCATTTTTAGGCTATTTTACTTGGAGTTTTAGTAATTTAGTTTTTGTTACCTTTAATGATTTTAAATATGTCTATATAGTTTTTGTTTTCTTTTTCAATATTTGTTAGTAATTTTAGTACAACTGCCCCGACCTTAACATGTCAGAAAATTCAAATCCATATATATATTTTATTATGCTTTGTGATGTCACTTTAAGTGGCTCACAATCAGTCCTCGTTTACAATAGAATAATTTAAATCCAAATCATTCAATAAAATAATAAGAGAAAAAGGAACCGAAATAGAAAGAAATGCACACATAAACGCAGTGCACTGTCAGTCGGTCTGATCTACTGAAATAATTTTCCGTTGTGAATCATTAGCCCGTTTCTCAGCTGTTTGTTTAACACGTACAGCGGTTTAAATAGCACATGATTTGGCAATGGGATAATCTGTTCAAATCCCACAAACTTATCAACATCACACCACAGTCCAGCACTGAGAGTCCAGGTCAGACCATACTGAACTATGAGCTCGTGTTTACACCGTGATTGTTGGACCCACGATAAATATGAAGATTATAAACTAGACTAGAGTAATATCAGTACTTTACTGCCATATGAGCTAATACAATGGGATAACACACATATGCAATACAACACAAACTGCACAGCACTACAGCATAAACAAACATATAAAAATGCAATAATACAAACATGTGTATATAGCCTACTGTAACTACATACAGTTACGTATTTCAATAGAGGGCTTTTGGTTTGATTTTTAATGAATAATTATGGCATTCTAGGAGTTTATGGTGGGTTAATAAACATGTCCTGCTCTTACATCATCTGTGCTTTGCTGAACTCTGCTCCAGTATCTCAATATAAAGTTCGAGATGTACTATTATTTCACTGGTGTCATGTTTAAGCCTGTTTGTGAAGAGTTTAATTGTCCAGCTATTATAGCAATGTGATTAAATTATTACGAAGACCAAGTGGTTTAATTGCATTATACTTAAATCAGAGTTTGGTTGGTAATATTTTATGTTTTATGCTCACCAAAACTGCATTTCTTTGATCGAAAATTGTCAGGTTTTTGAAAACAGAACATCAGGGAAACTATATTGAAAAAGAAATGCAATACAAAAAAGCAGAGCTGGGAGATAAAAGGCAAGGAAAGGAAAATGACGCGTTAAATCTGTATTATATACATTTTTGAAAACCGTCTCCACTGATAAATAACACCAAGGCTAACTTGGAAATGAGACCCGATGTCCAAAATCCTGAACCAACCCCTTTAAACGTTAAAAGCAAATCCTATATGATGCCACGGGTGAAGGTCTTGATGCATAAGAGTAATGTGAGCAAAACTCAGAAGATAATCTTGCAATACATTTTTTGGGGCATTCCAAGAAATAAAGCATGCAATAATCTAGCCGTGATGTGCTTCATGCATGAATTAAGGTTTCAGAGTCAGCTAAATTGAGAGAAGATTGTAGACGAGCAACATTGCGAAGAGTTTTTGACAAGAGAATAAATATGAGAGCCAAAAGATAGAGATGAGTCAAGTAAAACATGACACACAGAAACAAGCATGGGCAAAGGCTTATGGCAACCAGACATGACAGAAACATGTTCTCACACAAACACCGAAACACAAGAGTGCACACCCCAGGGAACAACCCCGAAACCGCACAGTCCCACGAGGACAACACACTAAAAATAAACCCAACCAATAAATACAGTAATATTGTGAAATAGCACAGTAATACAGACTACACGTCATGGGGAAATCTCAGACAAAATAAGACCGGTGTTTTAGATGAGATGTATCGTCTTTTTACTATTTTAATTTACTGTAATTTGTTTAATAAATGCATCATTTATCTCCTTTAATTCCTTTTATAACTGCTTTAATTCCCCTGCGCTTTTATTTTGTAAAGCTCTATAAATGGATGTGAATATTAAAATTACTTTCTATGTAAAGCTTTTCAATTTTTTGCTCTATGTAAAGCACTTTGAATTGCCAAAAAATACTGTATATTTTAAACTGTAATTTATTCAACAGAGAGTTCAAAAGAAACTAAAAAAAAATAATTTATTTGAAATAGAATCGTTTGCAACATCATAAATGTCTTTATTGTCACTTTAATCAGTTTAATGTGTCCTTGCTGAATAAAAAGCTGTTTTTAGTTGTTACACTTTCATATATTTGTTACATTGTCATGGTATTGCTCATAAATGTCAGCTGGTCAAATTTAGTTGACAAAGTATGTTTAATATATTATAATATAAGGCCTAATATAATGATTTCTGCAACACAACAGGTGCTCATTTGATTTAATATAGCTATAGTGTTGCTTATTTATTAATTTGACATTGTTTTAATGGAGCCTGTAATAAAACTATCCTGAGAAACAGGGTGAATGGGCCAGTTTCAAAAAGTAGCATAACTGTTGTACTCATGTGTATACACTCTCAGAAAAATAAAGCTACAAAAGCTGTCACTGGGGCTTTACCTTTTCAAAAGGTAAACTTTTGTCCATTTTAGGTGCTAATATGTACATTTTTAGTGTTAATATGTACATTTTAGGTGCTAATAACTACATTTAGGTGCTAATAAGTACATTTTAGGTGCTATTATGTACATTTTAGGTGTTATTATGTACATTTTAGGTGCTAATAAGTAAACTTTAGGTGTTAATGTGTACATTTTTAGGTGTTGATATGTACATTTCAGGAGCTATTATGTCCATTTTAGGTCCTAATATGTACATTTTAGGTGCTAATATGTACATTTTAGGTGTTAATA
Source organism: Cyprinella venusta (assembly GCA_038021265.1). Classification (NCBI taxonomy): domain Eukaryota; kingdom Metazoa; phylum Chordata; class Actinopteri; order Cypriniformes; family Leuciscidae; genus Cyprinella; species Cyprinella venusta. The sequence goes on along the minus strand of CM075873.1, from coordinate 1,864,449 downwards.
TGTAAATTTTAGGTGCTAATATGTACATTTTTGGTGTTAATATGTACATTTCGAGAGCTAATGTGTCCATTTTAGGTGCTAATTTGTCAATTTAGGTGTTAATATGTACATTTTAGGTGCTAAAATGTACCACTAAGGTACCAATATGAAGCGTTTGGATAAAAAAAAATACCCTTTGAAAAGGTACAGCCCCAGTGACAGCTTTTGTACCTTTTTTCTGAGAGTGTAGTGACATGTTCCCCTTCTTCTCTATAATTTTCAGATGTAATTGCATACACACACAAAAAATAGTAGAATCTGCTAAACGAAATTTTTTAAAAAGTGTTTTTTTTCAACATTTAACTTAAAACACAGTACAAAACACCATAATAACAACCCATTACGGCCTATAACGTGAATACAATCGAAACCAGCGCAATAAGGGATTGAATTCACATATTAATTATCATAATAACTGCTGGCTTCTTTCCAGCTAGACTGCATGAGGCAATATTACGCAACGAGCGCGCATTCCTGTTCGGCGCGCGCACGGAGACGCGTCAGCACTTTCCCAGCAGAAGCCGGTGCTCGTGCACAGCTGTGATTATTACGTTACGTTTTCAGCTTGTTTTATAACTATTTTTTTTCAGTCCGTGTCGCTGGCGGTGCTCTGAGGAGGGGGATCTTCAACATTTCTCCAATCAGAAAGTGTAAGGATATGGTCTCATTCAGCTCTGACGCCTCCCATACAGTGTTCACGAGTGAACGCGCATCCAGTTCGGACGTAAGGTGTAAAACTGAGGTGGGGGATCCCGTCCCAACATCATCCCTCATCAGGATTTCATTAGCACTATTATTATCAGGCTAAAGCGCAGGTCTCCTCCCCTCGCCCTACAGTGGCCGGCGGGTTCATGAGTCCAGAGACACACACACACACACACACACACTCGGACAGGACAGCGCACATGAGTATTTAGAGGCGGGCTCAACACATTAGTCTGGTGTCAAAAGAGTTTGATTTATATCTGTATATACATTTTTATTAATTATATTGTATTTTATTTCACTGATCATGGACCAAGGTAAGACAATCAGCCATGGATTTTTTTTTTCCAATGTCAATATTTTTGTCTTTTACACAAATATTGCTTGAATGAGGTGATGATGTTGAAACTTACCTGATGGGGCACTTAAAACATGATCTCATCTCAAGTTTAGTCTTACAGAGTAGAGCTTTAAATTATTGCTTTGACCATATGACATCATTGTTGGAATTTATTTATAATTATATACATTTAGCAAACTGGAAAAGAAAAAGAAAAAAAATGTACAAAAGCTCTCAAAGGAGTGCTACCCCTTTAAAAGCTTCCAATATTAACAATTAAGTTCTGATATGTACATTTTATAAATACTAATATGCTCTTTGAGGTATAGATTCTTCATTTTTTTAAGTACAATAAACTTGGCATTGCCGTAAAATGCTATTAAACTGACTTAAAATATCTAATATAACTTAAAAAATAAAGTTTAAAATCACTTAACTTATTTTAATGAGTTGACGTAATGCAAAAACATATGTTGCCATAACTTATTGATCATGCAATTTTTTACAGTGAAAGAGCAGCTAAATTGAAATAAAATTAAAATACCTATACACACACTCAAAAATGTCTGCTTTTTTAAGATTTACAAATTTTATAGTAAAATTTGAATGTAATAATCCTTATTCAATTGTTCGATGGAAAAAAATTAAGAATTATTTGATTCAATTTGATGGAATTTTACTATTAATTGAATGTGTAAATCTTAAAAAAAGACCAGTTTTAAATGTAACACTTGATTTATACATCATTTACTTAATTTTCACTACAAATATGCATTGAAAATCAGCAGAATCAATTTTTGTGAAGTTTCTAAGCAATGCATGAAGAGAACATCATCCCTACCTCCATAGAAACCGAGAGGAGCACGATGATGGAGTTCTGGAAGGAACATTCGAAGTTGGCAACGGTGGAGGAGATGATGCTGGACTCGAATGCGCAGGAACTGACCCAACACGAGCTGCCCGAGATCCTCTCCATGCTCCCTTCTCTGGCTGGATCTGATGTGCTGGAACTTGGTGCTGGAATTGGGTCAGTGTGATCACATTAGATTAGACCATTGGATATGTAATATTTGGGTGAACCGGATGAACATGCACATGTCACCCTGAAATAAAAAGCGAAGGAATTTATCTTTTGCATGAAGAAAATGAAACACGTTTTCATGACAAATTCGAATTACTATGATCTATCCATCCAGATGTTTTACTTCACAATGCAATGAATGCCTTATATAATATATCCAAGATATATCACATAATCCATCTGATTTGCTGCTCAAGAAACATTTCTTGATTTTTCCAAACAAGTTATATTCCAAACAAATATTTTTGTAGATTTTTTCGTATTTTTGTTGTTATTCTAATGAGATTCAACAAAAAGTACTGTACAACGATGAGTTAACTTATTAACTATTATACTTAGCCTAATATTTATTTAATAAATTTAAATATTTACTTAATATTTACCAATGATATATAATTTAAAATTTTATTATATTATTTATATTATTTACCAATAATATGTACAGTAATTTTAAATTATTAATATTTAATTTTAAATTTTAAATATCATTTTATCTTGCAGGAATGAGGGAAATAAAAAAAATCACAATATAACATTCCTAAAAAAATAATTAATTTTATTTTAATATTGAGATGTACGACATGTTCTTGACAGGTTTAATAATATATTTAATTTTAAACCAAACTATAGGCTTGTTCTGCATGTGATTTATTTATTATTTTAGGTCATCATATGCGTGGAATTATTTACATTTATATTTATTTAATTTTCAAACGAGGAAATTGAAAAGTAGTTTGTCACAGAGACAATTGTATATACGAGCACACTGTAATAGAATTGGTATAAAACTATTTTCACTCACAAATTACTAGTAAATTTCACAAACAAATTAGGGCATTCTGGGAGTGTTCACAAACAAATATTTCAGCAAGAAAGACATTAAATTAAACATGCAATTTTGAACTAGAAAAACTGAAAATGTGCTTTCTTGTAAAATAATTTTTACAGTGCACAATTACATGATGTGGCAATAAAATTGTATGTGCCAGTGAATGTACTGAGATTCTCCTGGTCTAATGAGAATGATGGAAATCTGATGGAAATCAAATGAAATTTAAATTGTGAGGTCAAATCTTGTGGTGATCTGTTTCTTGGCCAGTATTGAGCTTTTAAGCACGCTTTATTTGCTCCATTGTTACCATGACCTTTGCTCTTTTTAGCCGGTACACACGTCACCTCATTGGCAAGGCCCGTCACGTGACTGCTGTGGACTTCATGGAGAAGTTTGTGGAAAAGAACAGGGAGGAAAACAGTCACCTGGGCAACGCTGAGTTCATCCAAGCTGACGTCACAAAGCTGGACTTCCCTAAACACAGGTGAGAGAAAACATTAATATATTCAGAGAGAGAGAGAACTACATTTTTGTATATGCTTGTGCATATATATATATATATATATATATATATATATATATATATATATATATTCATTTCGTTAACGCAGACAACAAAAATCCATTAGATGAGACAATGACGAGACGACACCGACATCATTAAACACTAATCACGACTATCAACTTGCAATATTGTTGACGGGGAATTATTTTTAGGTTTAAACTTTACAAAAATCTCTCTATATTTTAATAGAGAGATTTTTTTAAACCTTTAAAAGAGAAAGAGGAAAAAAAGTATTGCAGAATGTGCGCTGTAAGCGGTCAACCAATCACATCAGACTGGGCCATCTGACCAATCAGAGCAGAGTAGACCAATCACAACAGACTGGGCCATCTGACCAATCAGAGCAGACTGAACCATCTGACCAATCAGACCAGAGTAGACCAATCACAACAGACTGGGCCATCTGACCAATCAGAGCAGACTGAACCATCTGACCAATCAGAGCAGAGTAGACCAATCACAACAGACTGAGCCATCTGACCAATCAGGTCAGAGTAGACCAATCACAACAGACTGAGCCATCTGACCAATCAGATCAGAGTAGACCAATCACAACAGACTGAGCCATCTGACCAATCAGGTCAGAGTAGACCAATCACAACAGACTGAGCCATCTGACCAATCAGAGCAGAGTAGACCAATCACAACAGACTGAGCCATCTGACCAATCAGGTCAGAGTAGACCAATCACAACAGACTGAACCATCTGACCAATCAGAGCAGAGTAGACCAATCACATCAGACTGGGCCATCTGACCAATCAGAGCAGAGTAGACCAATCACAACAGACTGGCCATCTGACCAATCAGAGCAGAGTAGACCAATCACAACAGACTGGGCCATCTGACCAATCAGATCAGAGTAGACCAATCACATCAGACTGGGCCATCTGACCAATCAGAGCAGAGTAGACCAATCACATCAGACTGGGCCATCTGACCAATCAGAGCAGAGCAGGATTGTGGAAAGGAGGGGTTTAGAGAGACCAAATCTTCGAACAAACTGTTTTCAATCTCAGAGAAATGAGGTGATGCTGCAATGTATATAAAGAGAAAATGAAAGTTTTTTTTTTTTTTTTTTTTTTTTGACGTTTAGATGCTTGTAAACCGGTTGTGTGAGACTCTGAAGCAACATTAGGAACCTTTAAAATAGCACAATTGGGGAAGTTAAAGGACATCCTTATTCTAAAAAGCATTGATTGGACAAACATTTAAATACGCCCCTGAGGAGTCATCAGTTATTTTAGTCCATTTTCCTGAAAGAGAAAAACTGTCAATTGTAAATGTTTATACATGAACTGTACGCTACTGTAGGTCAGTTCAACGTTTCATTTCATGGGGTCCAAAAAATGGGGTCTGTTTTGGACTAAAAAGTAGATTTGATGAAAAGAAAAGTAAAGTGGTTGTGTCTGTAACACACTGATCTCTCTCTCTCTCTCTCTCTCTCTCTCTCACACACACTCTCTTTCTGTTTCAGTTTTGACCTGGTGTTCTCTAATTGGCTGTTGATGTATCTGAGTGATCAGGAGCTGAAGTCATTGGTTGAGAAGTTTCTCAAGTGGCTCCGCCCAGGCGGTTACCTGTTCTTCAGAGAGTCCTGCTTCCACCAATCAGGTTAGAGAAACAATGTCCTGTAAGTTTGACACTATATGGCAATGATGTGAAATTTCTTATTTTTCTCAAATTATATTATCTTATTCTCTATTATAATGTGACTAACAAAAAAAATCGGAATAATGGTAGAGCTGTATATTCCCGAAACCTATAGTTACGCAAATAAACCATCGTATTTATATATAACCATTGATATAAGCACTATATTTATCATTATTGGAGACTGAAACAGGGGTAAATATAGGTCAGGACTAGAGCCCGACCAATAAAGGATTTTGAAGGCCGATACAAATATTTTTGGGTTTTAAAATCCGATATATCGGCCGATATTTTATTTATATATTTATTTATTTTAAACTGGACATAGTCACAAATTTTGTCATGCTTATTTGAGCTAAGAGAACTAATGGGGATGTTCTTTTAATTGTTATTCAAGCAATGTATGTCTCGTGACCAACTTAGTGCCCTCTGGTGGACAAACTATACAACTCCAACACTCATGACATGATCCAAGCGTGTTTCGTCCGTTTTTATTTTATTTTTGAAATATTCATTTATCGGCCATTATAACTGCCGATACCGATAGTTTGGAAAATGCCTAATATCGGCCGATAATATCGGTCTGCCGATATATCGGTCTGGCTCTAGTCAGGACGTGATTTTATCAATCGGGAACTGGTTGTATGGTGAAAGTACCTCTGTGATAGATGGTTAAAAAAAGTAAAATGGCTTTATGACGTCAAGTAATTTCATATTGCTTTTCGATAACATTTTCCATTCATTAATCACGCTTTATTGCTTTCATTATTGGCAAGTTTGAGTATTTCTACAGGTGTACATGTGTGTCTTGACCTTCACAGGTGACAGCAAGCGAGATTTCAACCCCACGCACTACAGATCTCCTGCTCACTATAACCATCTGATGTCATCAGTGCTGCTGGACGAATCAGAGAAGACGGAGAAGATATGCCACGGCTTTGACATGGTGCTCTGTAAAACGGTTCAGACCTATGTGAAGGTAAACCGGTCAGTCGACTGTAATTAAACCTCTGAATAAATAAAAGCCGGGAAAGTAACTCCCTTGTTTTTGTCACAGATGAAGAAGAACCAAAACCAGTTGTGCTGGCTCATGCAGAAAGCCTGTCGCGGTGCGGTAGATCAGCATCAGGGCGGCTTCTCCACATTCCAGCAGTTCCTGGATAACCAGCAGTACACCAGAAGAGGAATACTGCGTTACGAGAAGATGTTCGGATCTGGATTCGTCAGCACAGGCGGACTCAGCACCACCAAGGTCAGGGCTGCAGAATACACAGAGTCATTCATCATTACCCTAACCCTACATACAGAGCAGAGTAGACCAATCACAAGAGACTGGGCCACCTGACCAATCAGAGCAGAGTAGACCAATCACAACAGACTGGGTCATCTGACCAATCAGAGCAGAGTAGACCAATCACAACAGACTGAACCATCTGACCAATCAGAGCAGAGAAGACCAATCACAAGAGAATGGGCCATCTGACCAATCAGATCAGAGTAGACCTGACCAATCAGATCAGAGTAGACCAATCACAACAGACTGGGCCATCTGACCAATCAGAGCAGAGTAGACCTGACCAATCAGAGCAGAGTAGACCTGACCAATCAGATCAGAGTAGACCTGACCAATCAGAGCAGAGTAGACCAATCACAACAGACTGGGCCATCTGACCAATCAGAGCAGAGAAGACCAATCACAAGAGAATGGGCCATCTGACCAATCAGATCAGAGTAGACCTGACCAATCAGAGCAGAGTAGACCAATCACAAGAGACTGGGCCATCTGACCAATCAGATCAGAGTAGACCTGACCAATCAGAGCAGAGTAGACCAATCACAACAGACTGGGCCATCTGACCAATCAGATCAGAGTAGACCTGACCAATCAGAGCAGAGTAGACCAATCACAACAGACTGGGCCATCTGACCAATCAGAGCAGAGTAGACCTGACCAATCAGAGCAGAGTAGACCTGACCAATCAGATCAGAGTAGACCTGACCAATCAGAGCAGAGTAGACCAATCACAACAGACTGGGCCATCTGACCAATCAGAGCAGAGAAGACCAATCACAAGAGAATGGGCCATCTGACCAATCAGATCAGAGTAGACCTGACCAATCAGAGCAGAGTAGACCAATCACAAGAGACTGGGCCATCTGACCAATCAGAGCAGAGTAGACCAATCACAAGAGACTGAGCCATCTGACCAATCAGAGCAGAGTAGACCAATCACAAGAGACTGGGCCATCTGACCAATCAGAGCAGAGTAGACCAATCACATCAGACTGAGCCATCTGACCAATCAGATCAGAGTAGACCAATCACAACAGACTGGGCCATCTGACCAATCAGAGCAGAGTAGACCAATCACATCAGACTGAGCCATCTGACCAATCAGATCAGAGTAGACCTGACCAATCAGAGCAGAGTAGACCAATCACAATACACTGGGCCATCTGACCAATCAGATCAGAGTAGACGCTAGTTTTCTTTCTAAATGAATTTGTTTTTGTTTTTTAATTGCGGATAAATGAATGATTGAATGATTTGTTCTTTAAAACGGCCACTTGTTTCGTTCCTGAATGAATCAGCGTTTTTAAATGAATCTGTAAAACAAATGATTCAAGGACTCGTTCATACATACAGTCATTTGGTTCATTCCCAAATGAATGAATGAGCGTTTTTTTTTTAACAAATAGTTTGAATGAATTGATAATTGACTCACATCCTGGAGCACACCTACTGGAGCAACTATATAATTTTCGGAAAGAGTAACAGTGATAGATCGGTGGATATCAGTGGAAAACTACTCCTCTCTGCATCCTCAGTGTTATCTCATCATTTAGTGAATAATTAATGGTTTGATTTCTGTTTATCTCTTTGACATATTAATCTGTAACCCATCAGGAGTTTGTTGATATGCTGAACTTGACCGCAGAACAGAAGGTTCTAGATGTCGGCTGTGGGATTGGAGGGGGAGATTTCTACATGGCCAAGGTGAGCCAAAGGTTGACATATGAAGGGTTTATGTGTTGCCACAGAACGTGTTTCATGCTCTTTAAGTCCTCTTTCCTCGGGACCTTTAAACTTTCAAGAAACGTGACTGTTATCAAACAAAAGTTCAGTTTAATCTACATTATTTTAACAGGTGTTACAATCTGACTACTTGGACATGATCATTCACAGCTGCTGTTTCTGATTACCGTGACACAATTAATTACTGACTATCCGTTTTAATGACAGACCTTTGGAGTGGAGGTTCTGGGGATGGACCTTTCCTCAAACATGGTGGAGATCGCCATGGAGAGAGCCGTCACAGAGAAACTCCCATTAGTAAGCTGAGTTTTTTACCTAATACATATCAACACTCTGGCAACCGCCCACAACACCCTAGCAACCACATAGCTAAGGCAAAAAACTACCAAGAACAGCTTCACAACTGCATAACCACCCACAACACCCTAGCAACCACATAGCAAAGGCAACAAAACTACCAAGAACAGCTTCTCAACTGCATAGCGACACTCTGGCAACCACCCACAACACCCTAGCAACCACATAGCAAAGGCAACAAAACTACCAAGAACAGCTTCTCAACTGCATAGCGACACTCTGGCAACCACCCACAACACCCTAGCAACCACATAGCAAAGGCAACAAAACTACCAAGAACAGCTTCTCAACTGCATAGCGACACTCTGGCAACCACCCACAACACCCTAGCAACCACATAGCAAAGGCAAAAAACTACCAAGAACAGCTTCACAACTGCATAGTGACACTCTGGCAACCACCCACAACACCCTAGCAACCACATAGCTAAGGCAAAAAACTACCAAGAACAGCTTCACAACTGCATAACCACCCACAACACCCTAGCAACCACATAGCAAAGGCAAAAAACTACCAAGAACAGCTTCACAACTGCATAGTGACACTCTGGAAACCACCCACAACACCCTAGCAACCACATAGCAAAGGCAAAAAACTTACAACTGCATAGTGATACTCTGGCAACCACCCACAACACCCTAGCAACCACATAGCAAAGGCAAAAAACTACCAAGAACCGCTTTACAACTGCATAGTGACACTCTGGCAACAACCCACAACACCCTAGCAACCACATAGCAAAGGCAAAAAACTACCAAGAATAGCTTCACAACTGCATAGCGACACTCTGGCAACAATCCACAACACCCTAGCAACCACATAGCTAAGGCAAAAAACTACCAAGAACAGCTTCACAACTGCATAGTGACACTCTGGAAACCACCCACAACACCCTAGCAACCACATAGCAAAGGCAAAAAACTACCAAGAACAGCTTCACAACTGCATAGCGACACTCTGGAAACCACCCACAACACCCTAGCAACCACATAGCAAAGGCAAAAAACTACCAAGAACAGCTTCACAACTGCATAGCGACACTCTGGCAATCACCCACAACACCCTAGCAACCACATAGCTAAGGCAAAAACTACCAAGAACAGCTTCACAACTGCATACCACCCACAATACCCTAGCAACCACATAGCAAAGGCAAAAAACTACCAAGAACAGCTTTACAACTGCATACCACCCACAACACCATAGCAACCACATAGCTAAGGCAAAAAACCCTACTCAAAACAGTTTCTTAACTGCATTGCAACACTCTGGCAACCAATCAGATCACCCCAGCAACCTTGTAGCAAATCACACACACTGCTCAAAACAGCTTAGCAACTGCATAGCAAGAATAACCACGTGGACACCTTAGTAACTGCATAGAGAAGGCAATAAATTACTCAGAACAGCTTTGCAACCACTCACAACACCCTAGCAATCAGCTATAACAACCTAGAAACACCCTAGCAACCACCAGAGTATCCTAGTAACTACATAGCAAAGTGCAACAAACTACTGCATAGTAACTAACACCTTGGAAACCACCCATCACACCATAACAACCACCTATAACAACCTAGCAACCCCCTGGAAACCACCCATAACACCATAGCAACCACTTATAACAACCTAGCAACTGCAATAAACTGCATAGCAACCACAGCAAGCCTATCAAACCACTCAGAACACCTTAGAATTATGCCAGCGTGTTTTTCCCACAGGAAATATGAAAATCTGTTTTAAAACGTGATTATTTTAAATCAATTTTAACTACGTCTAGCTTTGACAATGAACAGAGCTGCATTCTGGGACAGTTTTGGCTGTCGTTCTGCACTTCCTGATAGCAGATGAACTTGTCGTTCCTCTGCAGGTGCAGTTTGAGGTGTCGGATGCCACAAAAAGAAGGTTTCCTGACGCCACGTTTGATGTGGTTTACAGCAGAGACACGATTCTGCACATCAGGGACAAACTTGACCTCTTCAGAAAATTTTACGTGAGTGTTCACACAGGTAAAACATGTGCTTGGGTGCATGTTTTCATGCCTATGACTTTATGTTAAGAATAGCATATATTTGTTTGTGTGCACGAGGACATGCAAATTATTATCTGCATGTGTAAATGTACTCAGTCGGTAGCAGGTGTGAGTGTGTGTTTGTGTGTGTGTGTGCGTGTTCCGGTGAGTATGTGTGTGTGGTGTTCAGTGTTTGTGGTTTTAACAGTTAACATTACCTTGGGCCCCCTTGAGAGGACTCAAATGAGATGACATATTACAAAAACAAGACTTTATGTTTGTATTGATCTATAATGGATAGTATCCAAAAAGGCAAATGCATTGATAAAAGCAAATTAAGCTGACATGCACAATAAGAGTAATAAGAGGCAAACTGCATGTGCATGGTCTGCCCTCTACTGGACAAACCATGTATTTTCATAGGAGTCAATGAAAACATATTGAACTATTGCTTTAAAGGAGTAGTTCACTTTAAAAAAAAAAAAAACTTTTGCTGATAATTTACTCACCCCCATGTCATCTAAGATGTCCATGTCTTTCTTTATACAGTCGAAAAGAAATGAAGGTTTTTGATGAAAACATTCCAGGATTTTTCTCCATATAATGGACTTCAATGGGGTCCAAACGGTTCAAGGTCCAAATGAGAGTTTCAGTGCAGCTTCAAAGGGCTTTAAACGACACCAGACGATGAATAAGGATCTTATCAAGCGAAATGATCACTCATTTAAAAAATAAATAACAAAGTTTAAGTTTTATAAGCACAAATGCTCGCCTTGATCTGTCCTGTGATGCGCGTTCTTGACTCTCCTGTTCATCAAAATGAACGAATCTTTTTTCGAATCATGACTCGAAGAGTCCTAGATAAGACCCTTATTCGTTTAAAGCCCTTTGAAGCTGCACTGAAACTCTCATTTGGACCTTGAACCGTTTGGACCCCATTGAAGTCCATTATATGGAGAAAAATCCTGGAATGTTTTCATCAAAAACCTTCATTTCTTTTCAACGGAAAAAAGAAAGACATGGACATCTTGGATGACATGGCGGTGAGTAAATTATCAGCAAAAGTTTTTTTAAAAGTGAACTACTCCTTTAACGTGTGTGTATGCATGTGTTTTTCAGTCATGGTTGAAGCCGGGCGGTAAGCTGCTGATCAGCGACTATTGCTGTGGAGAGAAGCCCTGGTCTCCAGCGTTTCAGGATTACGTCAACCAGAGGGGATATATTCTCTACACACCTCAGAGATACGGACAGGTGGGACACGGTGAATTAGTATTGATCTATTATGTAGCATTGATGATATCTGTTAGTACTGGATGTAATGAAGGCAAGCTAGTAAAAGCTTGACCTCAAGAGGCGCACTAGCCCATTGTTAGCGTGCACGAGTTGCGAGTTGAACTGGACGGATTATATTTGGTGCCATGACCCGCATGGGACGGGAGTGAGGTTTAGGTTGATGAGGTGTAACTGGCCTCATGAGGCATGATAGCGTCCTTAAAGGGATACTCCACCATTTTTTCATATTAAACTATGTTATTCCGAGTTGATACACACCTCTCTCGCTCTGTCTTGCTTTGTTAGCACTTAGCTTAGCCCAATTCATTCATTAGAATCATTTTCCCTATTTAAATACAGTTATTGAGTAGGACTGGTTACTTTTATTGTGCGTAAGCTTGTTTATGCACCATGATTATGCTAATAATGAGTGTATTTGTGTGTTTTTCAGTTCCTGAGCGAGGTGGGATTCAGTAATGTTCGTGCCGAGGATAGGACAGAGCAATTTATTCAGGTGATAAAGACTGAGCTGCAGAGAGCCGAGGACATGAAAGAGGAGTTTATACAGGTAAACACACACACACACACACTTTTATGCTCATGCAAAATCTGCATTACATTTACAACCTCACATTTGCATGCACACGGTTGGAGGAAATACTTTATTTCCCCTTTTCCCTTTTATTTCACTAATCTTTAATAAATCATTAAAGAGATCATATAATGGTACGTGCACTTTTAAAGTTGATTGTATAGAAATGTGTGTTGGCAGTGCCTGTACACAACCATCCTATAATGATAATGAGAAAAATCCATCCAGTATTTTTGTTTTAATCTCCTTATATGTTTCCCCGTCTCAAATCGAGCCGTTCAGCACGCCCCGCCCACAATTGTTGATTGACAGCAGCGTCCCCTGTAACATCGATTTGTCAACAGACTAACCTATACATCAGTAAACACACAGCGTTCGTATCTCACTACTCTACCCTGCTAGTAAATACAGTACAAAGATAGACCAAAGTGAGATTACGTTAACCAACCATTCAGAAACGTCCTCAAGCCTTAACTGTCGAACTTCTTCGAGCCGCCATCTTGTTCCGCTGCCATTCTCTCTCCAAAATAAACCCTCAACTGTTGTCAAGGCAACACTCCGTCCCACAGAACAGAGGGGCGGAGTCAACAAAGCTCATTATCATTTAAAGACACATGCACTGAAAAACAGAGCTGTGTTTGACCTGGTAAAATAAGTGTTTTCTTACAATACTAATCAGAATTTTTTATTAAAGTATATTACAAACTTTTCATTTAGACCCTAAAGAATCAAATTAACTTGAAAAAGGCATTATATGACCCCTTTAAAAACGAGTTTCGCAAGTTTGTCTGAATATTGCTGTTAATCACCGTCTCCTCCACAGGAGTTCTCCAAGGACGACTATGATGTCATTGTAAAGGGATGGACAGAAAAACTGCAGCGCTGTGAGACTGGAGACCAACGCTGGGGGCTTTTCTATGCCACCAAAGAATGAGAGAAAGAGAGAGAGAGGAGGAATCCAACTAATGATCAAATTAAACTCAAGTGTTAATTCTGTGAATTGCACAAAAGTGTTGCAAGTTCAACCTACTCTTATGCAGCATAAAATAAGTGAATAAAATAGCACTTTCCTTTACTCTTTTTCTTTGTTGATTTGAATGTATATGCTTGTGCTTTTAAAGTGTTGGATAAAATCCTCAAAATTCAACGTGCAGTGAAAGTCTATAATTGTTTTAACACGCAATGAGCTTCAGAGCTTTTTATGAGCTGCAGATAAACACAAAAAGTAAAATGTATAAATGTGTGCGTAAAAAAAGGTGTGAACAAAATGTAGGCTGTGAATGCGTAGAAAATATATAAGTAGAAAGGAGAATGTGAGTGTGTGTGTGTGGGTAGAGGTATGTGAAAGGGGAATGTAGGCTGTGTGTGAGAGAAGAATGGCCCCTCATATAAAAGCAAATGTGACACATACATATATATGCACACACACACACAAATATATATATATATATATATACATATACACTGTATATACCTATCTAATTATACATTTATACTATATGCACATATACTTTTCTATATAGGCTAATGTGATATTATTATGTGTGTGTGTGTGTGTGTGTGTGTGTGTGTGTGTGTGTGTGTGTGTGTGTGTGTGTGTGTGTGTGTATGTCTGTATGTATGCACTCTCAGAAAAAAAAGTACAAAAGCTGTCACTGGGGCTGTACCTTTTCAAAAGGTAAACTTTTGTACCCAAAGGCTGCATATTGGTACCTTAGTGGTACATATTAGCACCTGAAATGTACATATTAACACCTAAAATGTACATATTAGCACCTGAAATGTACATTTTAGCACCTGAAATGTGCATATTAACACCTAAAATGTACATATTAGCACCTGAAATGTACATTTTAGCACCTGAAATGTGCATATTAACCCCTAAAATGTACATATTAGCACCTCAAATGTACATTTTAGCACCTGAAATGTGCATATTAAAACCTAAAATGTACATATTAGCACCTGAAATGTACATTTTAGTACCTGAAATGTGCATATTAGCAACTAAAATGTACATATTAACACCTAAAATGTACATATTAGTACCTAAAATGTACATATTACTACCTAAAATGTACATATTAGCACCTGAAATATACATATTACCACCTAAAATGTAGAAATTAGTACCTAAAATGAACATATTAGCACCTGAAATGGACATATAAGCACCTAAAATGGACAAAAGTTTACCTTTTGAAAAGGTACAGCACCAGTGACAGCTTTTATGCCCTTTTTTCGGAGTGTGTGTATATATGTGCACACACACACACACACACAAACCTATATACAGTATATATATATATATATATATATATATATATATATATATATATATATTTGTATGATAATACACACACACAGATTATATATTAGTATTCAAATATAATTGTAATTACAAAACATCAATGAAATCTGCAAAATATGCATGTCCTTTGTTTTTGTTTTTCTAAGATAAATGGGCTAGGTCTAGCAGACTGCACTCAAAAGAAGAAGAAAAACTAAACTGTGGGGCTCTGGATGGGAGTGTCTGTCACGTCACACACTCACAAACACACACACACACACACATACACACACACAGAAGGAGGAAGCGCTCGTGCTGCACGGAGGAAGAATGAACCTTCTGCATCTCTACTTCTCATTTGACGTGTGTGTTCACCCTCATGATGGCGAGACTGAGCGAACACGGGATCCGGCTGAGCTCTGTGTGTATCTTTCTTATCTTCTCTAAAGTAAAGTCTTTCTCACGCACTACCAAATGCTTTACTTGTAAGTATTATATTGCGTAATGTTGTTTTTATAGATGAGCCCGTCGTACCTGGAGAGCAACTCCACCAGTCACACATGGCCCTTCAGTGCGGTCGCGGAACTCATCGGTGAGCGAAACACACTCGTGCATTCACAGGATAAACACACACTCGTGCATTCATGAGTTCGCAGGATAAACTCCTCATGCTTTCGCTTTAAACTTCCGCGAAATCTCATAGACGATCATGCGCACCTGTTGCGCGCAAACTACATTGCATATAACGCTTTAATTGAAATTAACGGAGTGATGTTAAAACGCAACACACGATGCATTTTAAATCTTAGCATCAAATGCATTGCGTGGATCTGTGTCTGAGTGTCATTGCACAAAGTTGATGACAAAATCATTTCTGTGGCAAGCAAAAAAGGTCATCAGTGCGCGTCACCGCTTGACATTGCATATATAACGCTTTAATTAAAATTAACGGAGTGATGTTAAAACGCAACACACGATGCATTTTAAATCTTAGCATCAAATGCATTGCGCGGATCTGTGTCTGAGTGTCATTGCACTAAGTTGATGACAAAATCGTTTCTGTGGCAAGCAAAAAAGGTCATCAGTGCGCGTCACCGCTTATCTAAATGTAATCCTGTTTGCGTAAATGTCAAATGCATAAATTTTAAAGCACGTTGCATTAATGCAGAGAGAGAGATGCACAAGCTAAACAAAAGCTGAAACTGTTGTGAAACATGTTGACAGTTAATGATGAACTACACCTGTGGTTACTCTGCTATGAAAGATAGATGGTTTATGGTAAAGGCTGATGGAAATACGTGACACTTTCAGGATCGGATCTCAGTACGGTTAGAGACAGGAAACTGGCGCTCATAACATGGAGATGATGGTGAAATATCTCGAAATCTTTCATTGCTTAATAATCAAGATGTGAGGTTTAACAAAATCCGTCTTAATACTCGCAGTTTCCCCTCTGCATCCTGTGTGTCTGGGTTTAGTTTCTAGTTTATAGGTTATATTTAAAGTTCTGCAATTTCTGCAAACGCTTGCAGTTTAAGAGGGAAAAAAAAAGGAAAATGATTTTCATGTCAAAGTGCATTACCAATGAAAACTGTAATAATGCAATAATAATGCAAGCACATATTTTTTTCTCGAATTATTTGAAAAATCGACAGATAATGCATCTGACCCGGGCGTCACAGCCAAGAACATCTGGATAGATGTTGTGACGCTCAGAGAACAGCTGTGCCTCAGTTTTATGGACAATGGTAGTGGGATGACGCCCAACAAACTGCACAAAATGCTCAGGTGCGTGAAAACACAAACATATGCACACACCAATGGCGCCTTAAATCATGCATCTTGTTGATAGAGTTCATTCTGAAAGCATTTCTACACTGTAAAAAAAATATTGTTGGTTTAACTTAAGAAAATGAAGTAACCTGTTTGCCTTAATATTTTAAGTACATTAAATTGAAAAAGTGAGTTAAAGGAGGAGTTTACTTTTAAAAAGAAAAACTTTTGCTGATAATTTACTCACCCCAATGTCATCCAAGATGTCCATGTCTTTCTTTGTTCAGTCGAAAAGAAATGAAGGTTTTTGATGAAAACATTCCAGGATTTTTCTCCATATAATGGACTTCAATGGGGTCCAAACGGTTCAAGGTCCAAATGAGAGTTTCAGTGCAGCTTCAAAGGGCTTTAAACGACACCAGACGATGAATAAGGGTCTTATCAAGCGAAACAAGAGCTCATTTCAAAAATAATTAAGAAAGTTTCGGTTTTATAAGCACAAATGCTTGCCTCGCTCTGTTCTGTGATGCGCGATCGTGACTCTCCTGTTTGAACTCGTTCATCAAAATGAACAAATCTTTTGAGTCATTTTAAACTTTTTTATTTATTTTTTAAATGAGCAATCGTTTCGCTTGATAAGACCCCTATTCATCGTCTGGAATCGTTTAAAGCCCTTTGAACAGTTTATACTGAAAGTGTCTTGGACCTTGAACCGTTTGGTCCCCATTGAAGTCCATTATATGGAGAAAATCCTGGAATGTTTTCATCAGAAACCTTCATTTCTTTTCGACTGAAGAAAAAAAGACATGGACATCTTGGATGACATGGGGGTGAGTAAATCATCAGAAAATGAAGGAACCTGGCTGCATTAAAATTTTAAGTTCATTGAAATGGAAAAATTGAGTTAATATAATGGAGATTGCTTTAATCATCAGTAACTCAAAATATTATGTTATCTGAACCAAATAAATTATTTAAGTTGATTTTACAAATGAAAAAATGTTTGTTTTTTTCTTTTTTTATACAGTGTAAGGTTAATCTTTCTTTCTCTTCGCAGTTTTGGGTTCACAGAGAAAGGCTCTAGTAAAAGCAGCCATCAGCCCATCGGTGTGTACGGGAACGGGTTCAAATCGGGCTCGATGCGTCTGGGCCGAGACGCTCTGATCTTCACCAAGAACGGAGGCTGTCAGAGCGTAGGCTTGCTGTCTCAAAGCTTCTTACAGGCCATCAAAGCTCAGGCCGTGATCGTACCCATCGCCCCCTTCAACCAACAGACCAATATCCTTCAGCACAAACACCCAGAGCGGATCTCTCAGCCCAACATTACACGAGTTAAACATTTTTCTGAATGCAAAAATCAATGCATGGATTTGTTTTGCACTCAAAGCGTCAAAGCGTGGCCCTTAACCCCCATCTCACAGACGCTGGTGGTGACGGAGGATTCGGAGGCCAGTCTGAGAGCCATCCTGAAATATTCTCTCTTCCAGAGCGAGTCTGAGCTACAAGAGCAGCTGGACTCCATACAGGGAAAGAAAGGAACCAAGATCCTCATCTGGAACATCCGCAGGTCTGTGGCACGGTCTATTTGTCTAACTACAACTACTGTGCAAGATGAAGATGTCGTCTCGTGACTCATTTGCATGTGATTTCAATGTTGCACAGACTGACTCCGCCGGGACAACACACTCCTGATTTGTGTGTGTTTTGAATATAACCCTAACTGCTTAGTTTAACAAATCAAGTTATTTTAAACACCCAAAAAGCATGCAATTCTCTCAACTCTGACAAAAAGCATGCTATTAGTCACAAATAATGCCAGGTTTATCAAGCAAGCGGAGACATGCATAGAAGAGTAATTTGTAAGTACCAGTGCTTATTAGTAGGGCTGTCAAAACGATTAATCGCGATTAATCGCATCCAAAATAAAAGTTTGAGTTTACATAATATATGTGGGTGCACTGTGTATAATTATTTTAGATATATAAATACACACACATGCTTGAATATATTTAAGAAATATTTTCATGTATATTCTGTATATGGATTTATATATAATTTATATTATATATATATAAATATAAATATTTTATATATAAATATTTTTTTTTTCTTAAATATACATGCATGTGTTTATATATATATATATATACAAATTAATTATACACAGTGCCCCCACATATATTATGTAAACACAAACTTTTATTTTGAATGCGATTAATCGTTTTGACAGCCCTACTTATTAGACACCTGCCTTGCTCTTATCTTTTGCACTTATATATATATATATATTTTTTTTTTTTCTAAATGTCAAACCAAAGTTATACTACAGGGCTGCTGAATGCTTGAATCTGATTGGTTGATGAGCGGTGTGCAGTTATTTTCAGCGAAACTCACGGCTAAAGTAGTTCCGGCAGGTCTTGACCGCATTACAGTTTCATATCACTCCGCCAAATGATTTCTGTTACTTCAAGGTCTTTACAGCCGACAAAACCCACAACGACACTGACCAATCAAATAAATATAGGATAAAAACAAACATTTTTTGCTACAAAATTACATTTTTATGATGTACAGAAAGCTCATACTTTCTTTCTCCCACTCAAACGCACACACATACGGACACACACTAACATAGAAATATAGTAAATGGAAAATAAGTTTATTAACTTAAAGGGATACTCCACTTTTTTTGGAAATAGGCTCATTTTACAACTCCCCCAGAGTTAAACAGTCGAGTTTTACCGTTTTCAAATCCATTCAGACGATTTTCTGATATTTAGTAGAATATCAGTAACCAGACAGTTTCTAGTAGGAAAAAAATATACTATGGAAGTCAATGAGACTAGAAACTGTCTGGTTACTGATATTCTTCTAAATATCAAAAAATCGTCTGAATGGATTCGAAAAACGGTAAAACTCGACTGTTTAACTCTGGGGGAGTGGTAAAATGAGCCTATTTCCAAAAAAAGTGGAGTATCCCTTTAAAAGCTACACGACATTTCTCTCTAGTGAGGAAATAACAGCGCTGTTCTTGAAGCAGATCAACTTACAGTTACACTAATAGTTGAGATGAACAGACTCTGGTAATTCACACACACTTAATCTCTCTCTTTCCCTCTCTAATAACGGCATTGCTCTGCTATAAATGGCTAAAGCCTTCATTACGAGCTCTTAAATGGTTATTTCACCCAAAAATGAAAATTCTGTCAGTATTTACTCACCCTCATGTTGTTCCAACCTCATTAGACCTTCGTTCATCTTCGCAACACAAATTAAGATATTTAAGACATTAAGATCGCTCCTGCACACTAGTCCATTGGCTTCTTGAGGGAATGACACTTGCTGTCCTCGAAAAAAGTCATTAAAGACATCGTTAAAATAGTCCAAGTGACTACACGGGCTCAATCTTAAGTTTATCAAACGACGAGTGCGCAAAAAAACGACTTTATTTCAACTATTCGTTTATTTCTTCCTCTGCACGAGTCAGGTTACTAGTTTAATAGCGTAAGCTTCTGTTATTGTACGTCACACGCATCACACACATGACCAGCGTCGGCCAATAGTGAGCCTACGTGTGACGTAGCTTTACGCAATCACACTACGTTAACTGACTACAGGCCCTCAGAGAAGGAAGAGAATAGTTGACATAAAGTCGTTATTTTTGGGTTTTTTTGCACACAAAAAGTGTTCTCGTGGTTTGATAAAGCTAAAATTGAGCCCCTGTAGTCACTTGGACTATTTTAACGATGTCTTTAATGACTTTTCGATGCCAGCAAGAGTCATTCCCTCAAGAAGCCTATGGACTAGTATAGAGGAGCGATCTTAATATCTTAATTTGTGTTCTGAAGTTGAACGAAGGTCTTACGGGGTTGGAACAACATGAGGGAGAGTAAATACTGACAGAATTTTCATTTTTGGGTCAACTAACCCTTTAAATGACATTTTGAAATGAGCAATTGAGGATTGGCGTGATGGAAGTCTAATTTGGACATGTAACCTTTGCCATTTTACACCACAGAAATAAAGACGGAAACCCAGAGTTTGACTTTGACACCGACGCGGAGGACATCCGGCTGCCGGAGATCCGAACGGAGGAGATGCAGGGAAAATGGAGGAGAGATTACAGGCAGCGCAGAGATAGCAACAACGTTCCTGAGATGGAGTTTTCTCTCAGAGTGAGTGAGAGAACGAGAGAGAGAGAGAGACGGCCAACAGAGCGAGAAACTTCCTGATATTTATGGCCTGTGGCACACTTTTACAGTGTGAATGCAAATGTGTGTGTGTGAATTTTAGGTGGAGCTGAGAGGATGTTAATACAGTGTCGACTCGTGAAAGTTGTGTTGCAGAGATGATGATGATATGAAAGCCAGAGCTACAATCTTCACATTTTTTAATAGTTTTCCAAAATATTTTCCAATAAATGTTTTCCAAATCTAAACACAGTCTTACATGTGAAATAAGCTTACAGTCATAGTCTTCTTGTAGAGTGTAGATTTGTATTTTTTTCGTATTTATGTAGGCCGACACATAAGTTCGCATGAGCCCGGTTCCCTCGACAAAAACCCAATTGGGTTTTATCATTGGCTTATAGTGGAAAATAATCTTTGTGAGCAACAAAAGTTAATGGCTTTTACATGTTTACGTGGGTAATTGACGTGTAAATGTTATCTATATCATTTCACGCGTTAAAGGAGTAGTTCATTTTTAAAAATAACTTTTGCTGATGATTTACTCACCCCCATGTCATCCACGATGTCCACGTCTTCTTCAGTCGAAAAGAAATGAAGGTTTTTGATGAAAACAATCCAGGATACTATTAAGTTGTTTTGATTGATACTGTGAAGCAGCTTTGATAAAATCTGTATTGTGAAAGTGCTATATAAATATACTTGACTTGACTTGATTTTCTCAATATAATGGACTTCAATGGGGTCCAAACGGTTCAAGGTCCAAATGAGAGTTTCAGTGCAGCTTCAAAGGGCTTTAAACGACACCAGACGATGAATAAGGGTCTTATCAAGCGAAACGATCGCTCATTTAAAAAATAAATAAAAAAGTTTAAGTTTTATAAGCTCAAATGCTCGCCTTGCTCTGTTCTGTGATCAGCGTTCGTGACTCTCCTGTTCATCAAAATGTTTCTTGAACGAATCTTTTTTCGAGTCATGACTCGAAGGGTCCTTGATAAGACACTTATTCATCGTCTGGTGTCGTTTAAAGCCCTTTGAAGCTGCACTGAAACTCTCATTTGGACCTTGAACCGTTTGGACCCCATTGAAGTCCATTATATGGAGAAAATCCTGGAATGTTTTCATCAAAAACCTTCATTTCTTTTCGAATGAAGAAAGAAAAACGTGGACATCTTGGATGACATGGGGGCGAGGAAATTATCAGAAAAAGTGAACGTATTCATTTAACATGGAAAAGATCTGAACGAGTCGTTTTTGCGGTTTAGTTTCTATAAATGCTCTTTTTCTAGACTTTTAAATGTGTGTTTTATCTCAAATATGAGGCTTTTAAACACGATCACTAACCCAAATATACAGTAATTCCTCTCTCTGTCACCGCAGGCGTATCTCAGTATCCTTTACCTGAAGCCCAGGATTCAGATCATCTTGAGACAGAAGAAAGTTCAGACTAAGCTGGTCGCCAAGAGTCTGTCGATGACTGAGAACGACGTCTATAAACCCCAATTCATTGTATCCTTACATTACATGTTTCTGTGAAGCAAACGGGAATATCATTGATTTAGTTTGGTTATCTGTTATGGCCTTTTCTACCATCATTCCCCAGTCCAGCTCATGTACGTTTCCTTTAAATGCAACCGCTCAGAACGAGAGAGTCAAAATAACTTTTGGATTCAACCTGAAAAACAAGGAGCACTTTGGCATTATGATGTACCATAAAAACAGACTGATAAAGGCCTACGAGAAAGTTGGCTGCCAAATCAAGGTACTGGGTTTCATTAATCTGCACAAGAAAAGCTAAAAATGCCTGTTTCATTTTATTATTATCCATTCCTCAAGATTTCACAGATATTGCGCAAAAAAAACAAAACAAATCAGTGCAAAAAAAAGCTTTAACAGATTTTTAACCCTTGTGCATCAATTTAAAAAAGTTACACTTAGGTAAAAAGAGGACAAAAATGTCCATGTCAAAAAACTGTCATAAAAATGTGACGCTTTGGAGCACAGACTTAAGTTTGGTATCATTTTAAAGAAGACCCTTTGCAGATTATTGCTGAAGTAAAAAAATAATAATAAGTAAATCCAAAAAAGTTATATTGGTAAAAGTTTATGAAAATTATTTATAAAAAATATTTTATATAAAATTATATTTTATAAATCAGGTTGAACTCAAAACTGCAATAAAATCAAAGCCATAAATCTAAATAGGTTGTGTTCCAAATTTGAGGATGATATCTCAAAAAATGAGCTTTCTATAACAGTTTGTTTGGGCGTAGTAACATATTTTCCCCATTGGGTCCCAGCAAAACCCCACTGGTGCTTACAGTGATTGGATTATTATTTGCATTTTTTCGCTCTCAGTATTACAAACACACACATGCGCACACATACACATATTTTTTTATAACACACATACTAACCACACTCTGACATCCATACCAACACACCCAAACAAATATCGTTGCATAATTTATCCAGTTGGCTCTATAGTATGCCGAAGCAGAAAACAGGAAATAAAGCGATATTTGTTTTATAGGCCAAACTTAAAAAAAAAAATGGCACCATCTGATAAAAAAATAGTAAAATATAAAATTTTGAAGCCTTGCCTTCAGAATAAAAGCCTCTTAACAAAGATTGCATAATTTTATAGTTAACTGAACCAGGGATTAAAAATTGCATTTTTAATGGGTTTCAATGGGGACATTTTTGTCCAAAAGGTGCTGAGAGGGAGTATTTTTGTACCTAATGCAAAACATATTTTTTTTTAAGAAAATGACGGTGAAATAGTAAAATTCCAATAAAAATACACACCTGTGCCAAGTTTTTTGCAGTTAGCTTTAACAGGCAAAGTGATCAAGAAAACAAAACTGAAAAGGACAAAAATGTCCATAAGGATGCACAAGGGTTAAGACAATAACTGGCCATTTGGTGTGAGGATCATTAGCCGCGTTTACGTTACCCTTCAAATTGCGCACATTTTAATATGACAATTTCGCGAAAACTCCCATTTATCGCAAAAAAAGTTTACGCTCGCATGAGGTGGATTTACAGGCAATTCAAAAAATCAATATTAAGCAAAATTGCAATTGCATTTACAGTCACCTGACGTAGATGACGCAGTGTATTTGGACATAATAGTTCTTTTACCACTGGAAAGATGAATGTGTATTTAAAATGTGTCATTTATGTAGACGAAAAGTGAAATTATTTTTGAATTTGGAGCTTTCTAGACTGAGAAAAGCCAGAAAATGCATCACCAATCGGAATGAATTCAGTTAGATTGAAACAAAAGCTGTGCATGTAAACAATAAATGCAAAAGCTGAATCCCGGACATCGACGGCAAAAGAGAATGGTAACCGCTACTACTCGGCTTTCTCCACAGAACAAGAGCCTGCTAGCTTAGCTTCTAAAAAAAGATGGCCGACACTATGTTTTCACTCTGTGAGTGAGATCGCCCTCTATTGGCGGGTTGAGGACATGCGGGACAGACCCGACTACTGACTGTAGTCTTCAGCCTCTGGACAACAAAATCCTCAGAAGACGCAAAATGACGATTTTTGAGGATTTTTTCCAGACAAAAAATACACAAATCTCTCGTCTCAGGGGGATATGAGGGTGGAAAGTACGGTAATTGGAAAATACTACAGGTTTCCTACTCATACAAAGCTTAAAGCTAAATCCTGAACTGAAGTATCTCTTTAAATTCATAAAAGACAAAAGAATTACAGGAATACTGGATTCTAAACCTCAAAGAAATGCCACAATCAAGATCTCGAAGCAGATATGAGGAGAAACACCCAGAAACACGTCATGTGCCGCTCTCAAGTATTGCCATTAATGATTGGATAACACACACACACATACACACACGTCTCCTTCGATTAATGATAATGGAAATTGCAGTGACTGGGATATACATAAACCTACCAACGTCTGTTGTCATGATTTTTGGAATTAATTATTGCGAGAGAAAAATATGCATATATTATATGCACATCAATCGTTTAATGGAAACGCCAACATTTTTGTCGACATTTAGAAGAAAAAAATTGTAAAAGTTTTGCGTAAATCTGAAACAGAAACTCGCCTAGTGTCTTTGACTCATCACTTCCTCTCTCTCTCTCTCTCTCCTTTAAGTCATCAGGTCAAAGGTCAGGGGTCGGGGTCATCGGAGTGATCGAGTGTAACTTCCTCAAGCCTGCTCATAACAAGCAGGATTTTGAGTACACCAAAGAGTACAGGTGCATTTCAGCAGCTCACCATTAACCTTAACACCGGCTCGGATATATCCTCATTTGAATGCTGGACTGATATTCCCAGTAGATTCAGATTCAAAACAATGGGTTTAAGTACTTACTACACATCTGAGTATTTAATATACTGTACAAAGCAAAGATACAAACATATATATTTTTTGCATATATATATATATATATATATAATATATATATATATATTGATATACTTTAGTAAATATCTACAGTATCTTTTTTTCTCAGGATTTCAATGTGAAAATTGTCACTGACATTTGCATACATGACAAATAATCTTAAAACTGAAACAGAGTTAACTACATAAGTCAGAAATTTCTGTACATTTTTGTTTTAATTATTTATTATTATTATTATTATTATTAATAATTTTAATTTTACATAATTTCATATAAAAAGGAATCATTATATAATTTAAATTTTATATCTTTTCAAAAAGTAAAATTTTTAAATTGTATATATATATATATAATATGCAACATATGTTGTGATCAACTTTGGAATATTAATATATATATATATATATATATATATATGTATATGCAACAGATATGTTGTGATCAAATTTAAAATATTAGAAGTAAAATATAAAACATTAATATTTAAAGTATAAAATATTAAAAATAAGATAAAAATATAAAGAAATATATATTTAATATAAAATATGTTTAATTGTGCATTAACAGTTATTGACATACACTAGTGTTGTCAAATCGATTAATCATGATTAATTGCATCTGAAAAAATTATGTAAATATATAAAATGGGTGTGTAAATATTTGTACATATACACCAACACACACACATAAATATAGATTTGTGTGGTGTGTATATAAACATATACAAAAACTTATGTTAGATACGATTATTCGTGATTAATCTATTTGAGAGCACTAATATATACATGCATACTATATATATATATATATATATATATTTAATAAATACACATATTGTATTTTTGTCATTTTTATTTTAATAATTCCATTTTAACTGCATTTTCTCATAGACTTACACTCTCTGCTCTTGGTCTCAAACTGAATGACTACTGGCGTGAAAAGAAGGAAAAGAAAGCAAAAGAGAGAGAGTTTCAAGCCTTAGAGAGAAAAAGCAAAGAAGGAGATACTGAGGAAACCGAGGAAGAGGATGATGAAGAGGAAGAGGAGGAAGAACAAGAAGTGTATGATTGTGTTTTCCTCCAAAGATTTTCTCATGCCGGCTTTGCTCTGCCGGTAAACCATCTGTCAGTCAGATGGCCAGAATAGCACTAGCCTCTCTGAAACGTGGGTTTGTGGGTAAAAAAAAGAGAGATGGTGCAACTTGGCTCACTAAAAACTGACTATTTCTGTTAGACCACAAACCTTGCACATACATGCATCACAGAAAACACTTACAAAAAAAAAAGCATCTTGTGATGACAGAGGTCGAGTGGAGCTGTTAAATGCAGGTGGGCGGCGCTGAGAAACTGTTAATCACGCGGCTAAAGCGCTAGCATGGTTTATAGCAGAAATACATCTGTGAGGAAACCATGCAACAGCTAAAGCGATGCGACTCGCATGACTGATCACACATTTGCATCAAGGTTTATCATTTATCAAACTTTTTTTTTGTCACTACAGAACATTCAAAAGCAACATTGCCATAATGTTAGCAAAATAATCAAATGTAATGTTTTTTTTTTTGCTGGCTCCAGCATGCAAAACATCAGCAATTGGAAATAGGCTCATTTTACAACTCCCCCAGAGTTAAACTGTTGAGTTTTACCGTTTTTGAATCCATTCAGCCGATCTCCGCTTCTGGCGGCACCACTTTTAGCATAGCTTAGCATACATCATTGAAGTGGACAAGAGCATTAGCATTTCAAAAAAAAAAAAAAAAAGCCAAATAGTGTCGATACAAAACGGTGTGTTTGTGCTAACCCTCAAAAAGTGACAACTTTAAACATAAAAGACAGCTTCTGTCACTTTAGTGTTTGTATGTTAGCACTAGCAGCTCAGACACACACTAACTGGAGCTCTTGAAGCTCCGCCCACTGTCTCAGAGGCAGCAGCTCATTTGCATTTAAAGGGACAGACACAAAACGGTGTGTTTGTGCTAACCCTCAAAAAGTGACAACTTTAAACATAAAAGGCAGTTTCTGTCATTTTAGTGTGTGTATGCTAGCACTAGCAGCTCAGACACACACTAAGAGGAGCTCTTGAAGCTCCGCCCATGGTCTCGGAGGCAGCTCATTTGCATTTAAAGGGCCAGACACAAAACGGTGCGTTTGTTCTAACCCTCAAAAAGTGACAACTTTAAACATAAAAGGCAGTTTCTGTCATTTTAGTGTGTGTATGTTAGCACTAACAGCTCAGACACACACTAACTGGAGCTTTTGAAGCTCCGCCTACTGTCCCGGAGGCAGCAGCTCATTTGCATTTAAAGGGCCAGACACAAAACGGCGCGTTTGTGCTAACCCTCAAAAAGTGAGAACTTTAACATGCTATATAAAAATATCTGTGGGGTATTTTGAGCTAAAACTTCACACACATACACACACACACACTGGGGACAGCTTGTGAAAAGTGTATTTACCATTATACCACCCTTTAAGATTTCCACTCTGGAGGGTGGTTTCACTTTTTTGCGCTTTTAAGGCCCAACAACGCCGTCGCCGTGTAAACGAAAGACACATCTGATAAAATATTTTCACGTTTTTTTAATCCGCGAGCGTTCTCGTGTAAACAGGGGCTGAAGTTCAAAAAGTGAAGTCATAATTAACCACCCCAACGCAAAAACGCATCACAAAAACCACTTTGACTTCAAGATGATGGAACCAGAAGTGCTCAAATGCATCTTGTTTCTGGGTTTTGGCCTATAAAGATCCACTCAGAGCCTTTGACATGCAATAAATAATGGTTGAACTAATGGCGGGACGAGCCCCAACTGGAAATACATCAACGAATGAACAAACCTGCAGCATTTGATGAGATGAGGTCATCAGAACTGCTGTCTTTACGTGTTTCTTCTGCCCTAAGGGATGTGACGTGGATTCAGTGTGAGGAGTGTTTGAAATGGAGAGGAATCACCACTCACCTGTTCGCTGGAAGTGTTCCTGATCCGTTCAGATGCTGCATGCACCCCATACCACGCTTACGGTCAGTCTGTGTCCGTCTGATTCAGCTCTGAAATTCAGAACGCAATTATCAGTAGCCTATTCAACACATGCTAGAAGTTCACTATGTTAATAAGCAACAGCTATTGTTCTGTGTGCATGAAGTAACCAGAGCACACTGTGGGAGTGAAATCGTGTATACCACAATGCAATGCGCTCGGGTTTACATGTGACAAAAGAACTGCGAATATTAGTATATGTATTTTTTAATCTCTTATCATGACTTATCTGATTAAACTGACAAAACCACAGAAAGGACCAAAAGAAGAAGCAAAATAATATTTGTCTCAGAGATAAGTGGACTTGGCTTGTTGAATTGACTTACCATCTGGGGTTCTTCGTTTAAAAGTCACACTCGGGACATTCGGGTCCAAATGGATCCAAAGGGCGGGATTCATATTTAAAAAAAAAAAAAAAAAAAAAAAAATCATAATTTTTTTTTTTTATAATATTTTTTCTTTTCTTTTTTGGTGTTTTGAGAAAATTTCAAAAATAAAAAAAATTATAATTAGTATTAATGCAGTTATTATGACCAAATTTTCCCCCATTGAATATAATAAAAAAAATATTTAAAAAAAAAAAAAATTTTAAAGCTGTATTTCATTTTAGAGTCATAATTTTTTTTTTTACTTTTTTTTATAATATTTTTTCTTTTCTTTTTTGGTGTTTTGAGAAAATTTCAAAAATAAAAAAAATTATAATTAGTATTAATGCAGTAATTATGACCAAATTTTCCCCCATTGAATATAATAAAAAAAATATTTAAAAAAAAAATATTTTTTTTTAAAGCTGTATTTCATTTTAGAGTCATAATTTTTTTTTACTTTTTTTAATAATATTTTTTCTTTTCTTTTTTGGTGTTTTGAGAAAATTTCAAAAATAAAAAAAAATTATAATTAGTATTAATGCAGTAATTATGACCAAATTTTCCCCCATTGAATATAATAAAAAAAAATATTTAAAAAAAAAATAATTTTTTTTTAAAGCTGTATTTCATTTTAGAGTCATATTTTTTTTTTACTTTTTTTTATAATATTTTTTCTTTTCTTTTTTGGTGTTTTGAGAAAATTTCAAAAATAAAAAAAATTATAATTAGTATTAATGCAGTAATTATGACCAAAATTTCCCCCATTGAATATAAAAAAAAAAAAATATTAAAAAAAATATATATATATTTTTAAAGCTGTATTTCATTTTAGAGTCATACTTTTTTTTTACAATATTTTTTCTTTTCTTTTTTGGTGTTTTGAGAAAATTTCAAAAATTAAAAAAAATATAATTAGTATTAATGCAGTAATTATGACCAAATTTTCCCCCATTGAATATAATAAAAAAATATTTAAAAAAAAATATATTTTTTTTTAAAGCTGTATTTCATTTTAGAGTCATACTTTTTTTTTACTTTTTTTTTATAATATTTTTTCTTTTCTTTTTTGGTGTTTTGAGAAAATTTCAAAAATTAAAAAAAATATAATTAGTATTAATGCAGTAATTATGACCAAATTTTCCCCCATTGAATATAATAGAAAAAATATAAAAAAAAAAAAAATTAATGTTTTTTTAAAGCTGTATTTCATTTTAGAGTCAAGCCTAGGCCTCATAAAAGTAATTTTTGAAATTAGTGTCCCCATTTTTTTGGGGGGGTGTTCATATACCAAATACCAACAAAGTCACCAAATTTCGGAACATTCCGAGGAAGCTGTGATTTAAAAAAAAAATTATTTGAATTCTTTGGATCCATTTGGGCCGAAAGACCCCAGAGGGTTAATTATGATTATTATCAATGTTGAAAAAACATTTGTATTTTGATGGAAATTGGTGTGAAACTGAAATCTTCTGTGACATAATAAATGTCTTTACTGTCACTTTGGATATCTTTGACACATCCTTGCCGGATAAAGTTTTCATTTCTCTTTAAAAGAAAGATACGAGTGAGCCGAGACTTATGAAGAGGTGTGTTAACTGCAGAGCGTGCGCTGGCTAAACCACAGTGTGTGTGTTCTGGGGTGTGTTGTCTAGGAGCTGCTTGTTACCGGAGGAAACAGATGAGAATGCTGAAGCCCCGACACCCAGCTACGCCAAAAAACTCAGAAAACAGTTAAGACACTTTACACGTCTCTGTACTTTACACTAGTGCTGTAGTGTGTGTAAGAGAGTGTTTGTGAGAGTGTGAGTATGTGTGTGAGTGTGATTGGTAGGTTAAGGGGTCGGGTTAGTGTGTGTAAGTGTGTGATAGATACGTTTTGGTGTCGGGTTAGTGTGTGTGTGTGTGTGTGTGTGATGGGTAGGTTTAGGGGTCAGGTTAGTGTGTGTGTGTGATGGGTAGGTTTAGGGGTCAGGTTAGTGTGTGTGTGTGATGGGTAGGTTTAGGGGTTGGGTTAGTGTGTGTATGATGGGTAGGTTTAGGGGTTGGGTTAGTGTGTGTATGTGTGTGATGGGTAGGTTTAAGGGTTGGGTTAGTGTGTGTGTTTGTGTGATATGTAGGATTAAGGGTCGGGTTAGTGTGTGTATGTCTGTGATGGGTAGGTTTAGGGGTCGGGTTAGTGTGTGTGATGGGTAGGTTTAGGGGTTGGATTAGTGTGTGTGATGGGTAGGTTTATGGGTTGGATTAGTGTGTGTGTGATGGGTAGGTTTAGGGGTTGGGTTAGTGTGTGTGTGATGGGTAGGTTTAGGGGTCGGGTTAGTGTGTGTGATGGGTAGGTTTAGGGGTTGGGTTAGTGAGTGTGTGATGGGTAGGTTTAGGGGTTGGGTTAGTGTGTGTGTGATGGGTAGGTTTATGGGTTGGGTTAGTGTGTGTGTGATGGGTAGGTTTAGGGGTTGGGTTAGTGTGTGTGTGATGGGTAGGTTTAGGGGTTGGGTTAGTGAGTGTGTGATGGGTAGGTTTAGGGGTTGGGTTAGTGAGTGTGTGATGGGTAGGTTTAGGGGTTGGGTTAGTGTGTGTGATGGGTAGGTTTAGGGGTTGGATTAGTGTGTGTGATGGGTAGGTTTATGGGTTGGATTAGTGTGTGTGTGATGGGTAGGTTTAGGGGTTGGGTTAGTGAGTGTGTGATGGGTAGGTTTAGGGGTTGGGTTAGTGAGTGTGTGATGGGTAGGTTTAGGGGTTGGGTTAGTGTGTGTGTGATGGGTAGGTTTAGGGGTTGGGTTAGTGAGTGTGTGATGGGTAGGTTTAGGGGTTGGGTTAGTGTGTGTGTGATGGGTAGGTTTAGGGGTTGGGTTAGTGTGTGTGTGATGGGTAGGTTTAGGGGTTGGGTTAGTGAGTGTGTGATGGGTAGGTTTAGGGGTTGGGTTAGTGTGTGTGTGATGGGTAGGTTTAGGGGTTGGGTTAGTGAGTGTGTGATGGGTAGGTTTAGGGGTTGGGTTAGTGAGTGTGTGATGGGTAGGTTTAGGGGTTGGGTTAGTGAGTGTGTGATGGGTAGGTTTAGGGGTTGGGTTAGTGAGTGTGTGATGGGTAGGTTTAGGGGTTGGGTTAGTGAGTGTGTGATGGGTAGGTTTAGGGGTTGGGTTAGTGTGTGTGTGATGGACAGTTTGGACAGTATAAATAAACATTACGACTAGGGAGAGTCCCCACAAAGATAGCAAATCAGACGTGTGTGTGTGTGTGTGTGTGAGGAGAGAGAGTGTGAGTGAATGTGTGTGTGTGTGAGTGAGTGAGTGTTTTAAACTGCTGTTTTCTTCTGTGCAGGGAACATGCCTCAGTCAAGAGAAGAGGAAGATCTTTGGAGGTAAACACACAGTCAAATGAGGAACTACTTATTTCTAAGGACAGGAACTTCGGTTTCTGACTTCACACAAGTATCTGATCTCAGTCGTTGTGGGCTTGTTGGCTTAGTTGTGTGTGTTTGGTCTATATAAATGTTTTCTTTAGGCTGTGTGTGGCTATACTCTTTTGCATATGACAGATATGACAAATAACACGAACGAGAATGTGAGAATTTGCCTATGCAAACATAAATTGAGGTGTGTGTGTATCAATGTCGGGGAAACTGCAGTACTTTGATACAAGCGACCCATGATATATAATTTATTAAACTGTAGTCAGGCTGATTAAAAAAAATATGTATATATATTTGCTGTTTTTTTAATTTATAGTTATTAATGCATCTAGAAACCGCTCTATTTTATACACACACACACATATACTGTATATACTGTGTGTGTTGACAAAACAGTGGTTTATTAGTTTGTTCTCATAGCTGCAGTTCTTTCTTTGTGGCCAAATAGAGACGTTTATAGAAATTATCAACACTAATGTGAAACTCCACTTCTCATTTTGGTTGACACATTGTTCTCACTTCAGACTATAAAAAGCATGTGTGTGTGTGTGTGTGTTGTAGATGACTAAAAGCCCAGTGCGAACTCTCTGTAGAGGACTATCTGAACCTACATCAGTGAGCAAACAGGATGAGGTCACCGTTGCCATGACAACAGATGCACAAGAAACAGATGAGGATGATGTCACCGAAGACCTAGAGTCACCCTCCCCGAGGTCCGGCAGATACACATTTACAGGCACTAGTGGTGTTTGAGAAGCTCTTTTATAAGCTCATCTCATTACACACACACACATATGCAGATGCAACTGCTCGATGCATTAGGTTTGATGTAACATACTTCACACACTCTCTTATGTTACTGTGGCGGTGACAAAGGCTGCGTTCCAGTCCACTTTTAGACACACACTTGCATACTTCCCTAAGCATGCCATTCTGAAGTGTGTTCCACTTTGTGAAGTTGAGGCGGGAAGTTTATGTAATCTACTATCTATGTTTACGATATCCCACAATGCAACGCGACTGTGACGTCACCGCAGATCTCGTCTAATCACCACCACCACAAATAACTCTGATATATTAATTATATTTGTTTTATTTAAAACAGCCCAAACACACCTATGCTGCATTAAACAAATTCTTAAAGGGAAAACACATGTAAATAATAAATCAACTTCGAGGTTCAGCCATTGCAGTTTCCGCCAGTAGTGGACACTCACGCAACATAAGCAATGACGTACATCCAAGTGAACGAGACGGAGGGAAGTTAGCGAGTGAAGGGAGTGATATTTTTGGACTGGAACGCAGCCATAATGTAGTACTTAGTACTCATTCTATGAATTAAATGCAATAAAAAAATTTAATTTAACATTTAAAATAAAATGTAATTGAAAAATATGTAAAATTAATATTATACTATATTTAAAACTAAAAAACTAACATTTTTTTAAAATCTAAACTAATTGAATAAATGTACCATATATATATATATAATTATTTTAGAATAGAAAAAACTAATTTCAATAAAAAAATTAAATTTAACATTTAAAATAAAAAAAATTAAAAAATGTAATTAATATTATACATTAAATTAAAAAAATGAATTAATATTATAATATATTCAAAACTAAACAAGTAACTTTTTTCAAATCTAAAATAATTGAATAAATAAATGTATATATACATATTCAATTATTTTAGAATAGAAAAAAATAAATTCAATTAAAAAAAAATTAAATTTAACATTTAAAAAAAAAATAATATTACACTATATTTAAAACCAAAAAAGTAAAAAAATCAATTTTAAAATAATTGAATAAATAAATGTACCATATATAGTTATATATATATATATATATATATATATATATATAATTATTATAGAATTGAAAAAAATTCAATGTTACTTTTTATCGGTAAAATGATAAATATATATATATATATATATATATATGATTTTGCATTATTATTCAAGAGAAAAATGTGCAAAATGATACAAATAAATGAAATATAAAATATACCAGATTTTACATTACTACTTTTCATTCTGCTTTTTAAAGTATTTTTTTATTTTATTGTACCGACAATAATAAGATATAAGACAGTGATTAACTAAACACTTAAAATCAAAATATTTTGCACATCTATAATATATATATTTTTCATTTATTACAGTATACGTGGGTCTTAAGTATAGCCTACATGCAAATATAAAGCTTCTTTTATAATTTAGTGGATCCCAGAAAGGGGAATCATCCTAATTTGGCTTCAATGGCATCAGAAACTATTCTAACTAACTTTTAACTAATTTTTTTTTTTTTTTTTTTAGAAAAAGAAGGAAAGAACCGTGTTCACTCACTGAAAATAACAATAAATCCCCAAACCATGCTGAATCTCCAGACGTCCCGTCCGAGGCAGAGCCCGAAACAACAGACAAAACGCAGGACGGATCGGAACCAGAGACGAACGCCAACACACCTCCAGCGGTGGACTCGACATCTCAGGACGACCCCGCGGAGCCTCACGCGTCTCAGGGGCCACAGGTGCCCAAGGACCAGCCCAGGGTCCCGCTTCACCCGCTCTCTCCGCACTCCTCCATGACCACAGCACAGACGGTGGTGGTCACTCCGCTCAGCCGCTCCGGGTTCCAGCCCGTGTCCCCGTTACCGGCCGACGGATCGGATCGCGCCGCTCTCGCTCAGAGACTCGCTCAGCTGGAGCGGGAAGCCAAGCGCTTAAAGCGGATCCTGGGCATCCGCGAGCCGGAGGTCGCCATGGTGACGGAGGCAGAGGGGGGCGGGCCTTCTGATGTCACCGCGGTCGAGGAGCGACTTGCGGCGGTGTCATGTGATCAAAATGCGACGTCAAACGAGGAACTTTCTGCTTGTCAGGTAATATCAGAACGCCTTTTAACGGGATAGTTCACTTTGAAATTAATTTTTGGGATGTTTTAGGGTAAGAGACACTGTATTTTTCAATCAGAGTACACAACAGGTTTAATTCAAAATCGTACCAACCTTGTTAATTACGGTAATCGGCAGAAATCTGAGGAGCAGGCGAACAGGTCTCCAGCGCAGCGGAGCAGTTCATCCCCGATCCAGCCGGAGGCGGAGACGAGTCCCAGAGACGAGCTGTACTGGAGCAAGACGATAGCCAAACTCCAGAGCGAGAACCAGACGCTGACCTCTGACCTGAGCCAGCTGAGAACAGAGAGACAAACACTGCTGAACCGGGTCACACAGACTGAGAGACACACACTGGAGAGGAGAGACCAGAGCACCAACACACCCAACTTCACGTACAACAGGTGTGTGTGTGTGTGTGTGTCAATCATTACAAAACTGCTTTAAGTTTTTTCGTATTTTTCATTTTACTCTCACCATGTGTATACTGTGTGTATTCATTCACATATATATATTTATATATATATATATACACACAAACTTTTATGTTAGATGTGATTGATCAATTTTACAGTACTGTGAATTAAATTATATATATTAAATTACGTAAAAAATAATTTAAATTAAAAATATACTGAACATATATTTTTATTATATATATATATATATATATATTAGGGCTGTCAAAACGATTAATCGCATCCAAAATAAAAGTTTGTGTTTACATAATATATGTGGGTGCACTGTGTATAATTATTTTGTATATATATATATATATATATATAAACACACATGCATGTATATTTAAGAAAAAAAATATTATTTCTATATAAAATATTTTTATTTATATATAATATAAATTATATATAAATCTATATACAGAATATACATGAAAATATTTCTTAAATATATACATGCATGTGTGTGTATTTGTATATATAAAATAATTATACACAGTGCGCCCACATATATTATGTAAACACAAACTTTTATTTTGGATGCGATTAATCGTTTTGACAGCCCTAATATATATATATATATAGCCCTATAAAGATTAATCGCATCGCAAATTTGTGTTTACATAATGTGTGTGCTGTATATTTTGTATATATAAATGCACATGCATGTATATATTTAAGAAAATGTGCTATTCATTTATAAAATGTTAATATATAATATAGAATATGTATTTAAATATATGCAGTATTTATGTGCAAATAATTCTTAAATATATACATGCATGCATTTGTATTTATATATACAAAATAATTATACACAGCACACACATTCACACACACATAAATATATATAGGGGCTGTGCAAATATTAATCGCGATTAATCGCATCCAAAATAAAAGTTTGTGTTTACATAATATATGTGGATGCACTGTGTATAATTATTTCGTTTATATAAATACACATGCATGCATATATTTAAGAATTATTTGCACGTAAATACTGTATGTATGTTTATATATATATATATATATATATATATGTTCATATATATATAAATTATATCTATATTTAATTATATTATCATATATTTATTTATATTCATATATTTATATATGAATAACACATTTTCTTAAATATTACTAAAGTAACACTTATGTAAACACTCACTTATTTTGGATGTGATTAATTGTAATTAATCTTTGCACAGCCCTAATATATATATATATGTAGATATATATTCACACACACAATTTGTATCAAATTTTTGCATCAATTAAATACAGCCTTCGTGATCATATGCACATAAAAAAATCATACTTTGAACTACGTGACCTGTATATGAGCATCTGTTCCTCCCGACAGCAGTGTGACTCTGGAGAGGCTGCGCTCCATCCGGCGAAACGTGGTGGCGTTACTCTCCTCCATCCTGCCAGACCTGGACATGCAGGGAATCAGCTACGACACCATAGATGTAGACAGCATCCTTCAGCAGATCATACAGGCCAACAACCTGTGACCTTCACCCGGGACCCGCCAATCACAACACCGAGCATTAAAAACAACATTTCACACACAAACACATTCATACAATTATTCTGTAAGCAACATGCAATATGCACAGGTGTATGAGCCTTGATGTTTAATGCATATGACCGCTAATTTTGCATGCATGGATCTGGCAAAAATGCCTCAACTTATGGCAAGCCGTTTTAGCTTTTATTCATTTCCAGGATATGAATTTTTAATATCAAGAATTCAATTGTTGATATCAAGAATTACATTTTTGATATCAAAAATGTAATTGTTGATATCTGTAATTGTATTTTCACTAGTGAAATGTCACCATAGGCTGCCATTCAAAATCAATTGTTGATAATTGATTTCTTACTAGTTGAAATTCCAATTTCACATATCAGAAATACAATTATTACTAGTAAAAACCTTTATTTTTGATATCAAGAATTCAACTGTTACTAGTTGAAATGTCTATTCTTGATATCCACAATTGAATTGCTACTAGTAACAATGTTCATTTTTGATATCAATAATTCAATTTTTACTAGTGACAATGTTAATTTCTGATATCATGAATGTGATTGTTACTATAGTCAGAAAGCCATTTTAGATATCTGAAATAATATTGATATCAGAAATACATTTTCAGATATCAAAAATGGTAATTTTTACTAGTAACAATTGAACTGTTGATATCAAGAATAGACATTTCAACTAGTGACAATTGAATTATTGATATCAGGAATTCGCATTTTTACTAGTAACAATGTAATTATTGATATCAAAAATGATATTTCTACTAGTAAAAAAATCAATTCTTGATATCAACAATTCATTTTGAATGGCAGCCTATGGTGACATTTCACTAGTGAAAAAACAATTACAGATATCAGCAATTCAATTGTTGATATCAACAATGCCATTTTTTGATATCAAAAAATTCACTGTTGATATCAAGAATTCATATCCTGGAAATAAATAAAAGCTAAAACGGCTTGCCATATCAACAAAGTCAACAGACTTTCACAATCATGTTTCACACACATCAACTGCATTGCTCTATCATCCGTCACACACGTGCATCTGCATGCATGCTTGTACATATTTAAACCTGCCGTTCTCAACTTTTAATACAAACGTTTTTAGGGGCCAAGCACAATGTCGAATCGTTATTATCATTAATATTCGTTCTTCCGCTCTGGAAGTCTATGGCAG
Organism: Cyprinella venusta; assembly: GCA_038021265.1. Classification (NCBI taxonomy): domain Eukaryota; kingdom Metazoa; phylum Chordata; class Actinopteri; order Cypriniformes; family Leuciscidae; genus Cyprinella; species Cyprinella venusta. The sequence goes on along the minus strand of CM075873.1, from coordinate 1,826,431 downwards.
CTCATAGAACCGCTTGCAAGAAAGTTATGAAGTTTGACCGTCTGAAATTTGTCTCTATTTTAGTATTATTATTTTTCTATTCATACTTTTTTACACTTTTGTAACAACTGATGGTCCAATTTTTCAAACGGATCCTTATCTTTGATTTGAACTTTCATTTCTGTTTTGTTCATCATATAATAAAAGTCATCAGTGTTGTTTTTTTTTTTTTGTTTATAAGAGGTTTCTTGGCACATTTATTTATGAGTCAACATCATCAATCCTTCTTCCAAAAGGTGTTTTTTACTAGTGACTCAATATTTTTTCGAGTCATTTTGTTCATTTCGTTCGTTGAATCAAATGACTCAGAAAAAGATTCGTTCGTTTTGATGAACGAGTTCAAACAGGAGAGTCACGAACGCGCATCACAGAACAGAGTAAGGCGAGCATTTGTGCTTATAAAAGTTAAACTTTTTTATTTATTAATTAAATGAGTGATCGTTTCGCTTGATAAAACCCTTATTCATCGTCTGGAATCATTTAAAGCCCTTTGAAGCTGCACTGAAACTCTCATTTGGACCTTGAACCGTTTGGACCCCATTGAAGTCCATTATATGGAGAAAATCCTGGAATGTTTTCATCAAAAACCTTCATTTCTTTTCGACTGAAGAAAGAAAGACGTGGACATCTTGGATGACATGGGGGAGAGTAAACTATCCGCTAAAGTTCCCGCGAGCGTTACGTCACGAAACTGCGGACGATCATGACGTGGTTTTGTTTTTTAACTGCTAGTGGGCCAAAAGTTAAATGAGTGGATGTGCATGAAAACACAAAACACACTCTGACTTGAACTTGATTTTTATTACATAATATTACACAATACTGGTTTAATGACAATACGCTTTTAACAGTGGACATCAGGTAATAACAGACAGAAAGCCTACAGAAGGAGAAACTCGCCACAAAGAGAAGAACAACTCACTCCTTTTACAAAACGCATGAGGAATGTGGAAACAGTGTTAGTTTGTGCATTAATTAACACGAGTTAATTAGAAACACAGTGAAGTGAAGCCAGTTACGTTCACAGTTAGATAGAGGTCACGGGAGAGTCGTTCACATTCAGATTCATAGCGGAGATGTGGAGCTGAGCCGAGCTTCTTCTGCAGCTATAATCCAATTTTAAAAACAGTTTTAGATATTTTAATGCTTCATTATCGACTTAAAATCTAAATGTCGTCTTCATCCCCGTTTAAATCATGTTCATATTTTAAAGCTCTTTAAACATATCATCTGAAAGTAATTATAATACTGAAGCCATTCCAATTTCGTTCTTTACCGAGTCGAACAGGCTTAATTTAAAGCTACTTTAGTACAAAAGCAATTGTTAAAAATAAAAAATTTTGAATAGAAACAGGACAAACAAAAGCAAAGCGATACATGACGGAAAACAAGCGACGATTTGACGTTAAAAACTCTGATATTAGAATGTGATATGCGACTATTTACAGTTTTAAGAAGCTCGACTACGTCTCATTAAATGCAAGCGGCCAGACTCTTTCAGTCATGCGATTAAAGATCAAGTCTGCTTTTTTAAAGAACAGGTTCTAGATCGTTTTAATCATGAACCTTCTAGAACATAATGTCATTATGGCTCAAGAAATGTCCAGGCCGAAGGTTAAGGACTTCTAAATTTGATACAAAAAAACGCATATATGCGATCAAGAAACGGAAATATAGTTTGCAACTTTTATTGCATTTTCCAACATAAACGTAACAGGGCTTAATTTATAAAACACAAGCAGAACTGATTTGTGTAAAAAGATTTTTTACGGAATGTTCAATACAGAATTTTTACTGCGAATTTACTTTTTTTTTTAAATTTAATGCAATGATATACGTAAAAATGGTTAATGTATCAATTTATGTAAATATGATTTAATATGAATTTAATTATACTGATTTTTTACTGATTATACTAAAAATGACGAAAGTAAAAATAAATAATTAAATTAAAAGTAGAAATAAATAAATAAATGCAGAAATATGGTGAAAATAATATATTTTAGTAATATAAATGGCTATTTCTGTATTTTTTACATGTATTTATTTATACATTTATGTATTCATATATTTCTGTATTTCCACATTTATTTTTCCCTGTAGTCCGCTTTCCACAAATGTAGAAATGTGGAAATACATAAATAAATAAATGTAAAATAGGTGTATTTATACATGTATTTGTTTATTTATGTATTTATACATGTATTTATTTATTTATACATTTATGTATTTATATATTTCTGTATTTCCACATTTATTTTTCTTTCCACAAATGTAGAAATACATAAATAAATAAATGCAAAAATAAATAAATATATAAATGTATAAACAAATGTATAAATACATAAATAAATGCAAAAATAAATAAATACATGTCAAAATACAAAAAATAGCCATTTATATTACAAAAAACATATTTATTTTCACTATATTTCTGCATTTATTTATTTCTACTTTTATTTATTTATTCATTTATTTTTCCTTTTGTCATTTCTAGTCCTTCATAAAAACTGATTTAATACATCATTTTAATTTTGCTAAAGGTGTATCAACGTAACAGATATGGTTGCATAAATGTTTTCCACTAATTTACGAAGGTCCGATTCATTTCAATGTTGCGATTCGCATAAAAATGCATTGCACAAATTCGCTTTGCTCGATCTGAAAGAACGAAGCCCAATGATTGTACTTGTACAACAGAAAATATAGTAGCGAATAAACGAGATTAAAGGCCGTTACAGTGCTCAAATAATCGGCTACATTTTTTACTGTACCTCTCGTTACCGTTCGGACGACTACGACAAGCCAGCGTGGCAACGTTAGCGTAGCTTCTGGCAAACACACATCTGACAATAAACGTACTGTAACGATGACGCCGTCCTCTCAACACCACGACAAACCCGAGCGCGAGAGTCCGATCATTAAAGCAAGGCAATGACTTCGTTAAAACACACAGAAACATGTCTTTGAAACGAACCTGTGTGCAAAGTGTTTCCATCTGAGGGGTCAAAGTGAGCATTATGAGGTCATCACCGAAAGGACACTTCTTATACACCGATATATATAGCACACGTGCAAGATTAGCATTAGTGATGTTCTCTTTTAGTGCGTCTCATTCCTACCTGGGACGAGTGTGCAAATCAAATATTTAGTGTGACGTTTCATTGTACGAGTAATATATGCAGTTCCAGTAGATATATTTAGATTTGTATGGGCCGTATCCCATAATCCTCCATTCCAGACCTGCTAGTTGACGCGTTGACACTAGGATTGAACGCGGTCTTTTTAAACATCATTTGTAAAACGCATCTGTGTGTGTGTGTGTGAGCGTACTCATTGCGTGGTCAGAGAGAAATCGAGATCGCTAGACGTACTGATCTGTCTTTCGACCGCTCTCAGCGACTTGCACGCCTTTATTTTGCCCTGGATGTCGTGTTTCTTCTCGAAGTAGTCAACCAGCGACGTCTCCGTGAGGAACGAGGCCAGAACCTGCTCGAATGTGATCGACCAATCGGCATCCGGCGCGCTGCCCCGCCTCCGACCCGCCCCGTCTCCGCCCACGCAGCCGATCAGAACCGTGTCGTCGGCGATGTCCTCGCACTGCAGCGAACCGGCGCTCACCACCGAGTACGAGGAAACGGACGTGTCGTCTTTGGCCTCTTCGTCCGAGCCGGGCGCTGTCGGGGGAGGGGTCTCCAGCTGGGCCTCCGCCAGGGCCTTCGAGACCAGGGACTGTCCTGATCCTCCCTCCCCCGATGAGTCCTCTCTGTCGGCGGCGGAGGCCTCGGCTTTCTTCCCCCCGTTGTTGCTGAACTTCTTGCCCACTTCTCCGATGCGCAGCAGGAGACTCGCCACCGTGGCGATGCCGTGATAAAGCTCCTGCTCCAGGGGGTCTTCGCTGAACATGTTGTAGAGAGTCTTACACATCTCAATGAACTGCTCCTGCAAATGTAGGAACACATGAAAACGCGTCAAGGCTATTTTAATTGGCCAAACGCTACTGTCACTTCCCACGCATTCCAGACCGAAGCGCCCGTGCCTTCAGATCACTTGGACGTGGCTGTGGTTACAAGAGGTAAAAACGATAGGGATGTCCCGATCAGGTTTTTTTTTGCCCTCGAGTCCGAGTCATTTGATTTTGAGTATCTGCCGATACTTCTATAATATATGAAGAGTTCAGATGCAAAAGCCTCTAAGTGCCATTTGAAATTTTCTTCTAGAATGATCATTTTTATCAAGCTTGTATATTTAAGTTCAGTAATTTCACTTAAATTGCAATGAAGATTAAATATTAATTGTAATTTAAGTGAAATTACTGAACTTAAAAATATACAAGTTTGATAAAAATTATCATTCTAGAAGAAAATTTCAAATGGCACTTAGAGGCTTTTGCATCTGAACTCTTCAAATACAAAATAGGATGAAGAAGAGCGAAAAAAAAAACAGATCCAGATTCCGGGATGTTCCTTAAATTTAATTTAATTCGCCTTATTTTAACATTTGACAACTTGAACAATCAGGTAATAAATATAAATTCTTCACTTTTGGACTTTAGTGCAACAGTAAATATATATAAAAAAGTCTAATATAAAAACTACGGCTGTCAAACGATTAATCGCGATTAATCGCATCCAAAATAAAAGTTTGTGTTTACATAATATATGTGGGTGCACTGTGTATTATTATTTTATATATATATATATATATATATATAAATACTCACACATGCTTGTATATATTTAAGAAATATTTTCATGTATATACTTTATATGTATTTATATATAATTTACATTATACATAAATATAATTATTTTATAGGGCTGTGCAAAAATTAATTGCAATTAATCGCATCCAAAAATAAAAGTCTGTGTTTACATAATATATTTGCATGTGCTGTATATAATTATTTTGTATATATAAATACACACACATGCATGTATATATTTAATAAAATGTGTTATTCCTATATAAAATGTTTATATTTATATAATATAGATTATGTATTTATATATACATATAGAATTTAAGCGCAAATAATTCTTAAATATATACATGCATGTGTGTGTATTTATATATACAAAATAATTATATACAGCACACACAAATATATTATGTAAACACAGACTTTTATTTTGGATGCGATTAATCGCAATTAACTTTTGCACAGCCCTAATAAATAATATTTTTTTCTTATATATACATGCATTTGTGTGTATTTATATATATACAGAAAATAATTATACACAGTGCTCCCACATATATTATGTAAACACAAACTTTTATTTTGGATGCGTTTTCCTGAGGGACGCGCGTCACTCAGGCAGTCTGCAAGCTCTCTAACCTGTTAACATGAGAGCCGAAATAAAAACGGACACGCCACGCAGCCAGTGTGTCACAGGGCACTCTGTGCCGCCGCATTAACAGATGTGTTAAAAATACTGAGAATATATTTATATACATGTACCCGAGTCCTGATCAGGAGGTAACATCCGATTCCGATCGAGTCTGAAACCACGTGATCAGGCCCGATTTCCGATCACTTGATCGGATCATCCCTAAAAAACGATATAAATACGTTTCATTTTCTCCCACTAACCGCTCGTTTCGTTTCTTAGGCCATCAATGTGTACTTACATTTACGAGTCATTAAATCATGTTTAATTTGGGCTTCTCTGTGCATGCTCTTTGAGGTGGTGACCATAGACCTCCATTATATGACTGACAGACAAGACCAGTTTGACCTAAAAATATCAAAATTGAAAATACTGTGGAAACAAAGACACCTACATCTTGGATGCTCTTGAGGTAAGCTAAAACATATCAAAAATTAATTATCAAAACTATCAAAAATTAATGTCCTTTGAGGTGGTGACCATAGACCTCCATTATATGACTGACAGACATGAACGGTTTGACCTAAAAATATCAAAATTGAAAATACTGCGGAAACAAAGACACCTACATCTTGGATGCCCTTGAGGTAAGATAAAACATATCAAAGTGAACTATCCCTTTAAGGTTTCTTCCAAACAAGCGAGACTGTGTGTGTTGAATCACCTGATTCATCCGCGGCAGATCTTTGATGCTCTCCTTCTTTGGCTCGTTTTCTTTGGCCCACATTCTCAGATAGTACTTATAGTCCTTTGGCTTCTCCTCTGAAAAACACACACGAGCTGCAATGAGACGCCACCATTAAAACAACAAGCGGAGTGACGAAAAGCCCAGTGTCATCACCTTTCCTGTCATCGGTGTCTCCTGATGTCGATGCGTCTCCCGCCTCTTTCAGATCGTCTCCTGTTAAGACATTAATGCTGCATTAATAAACACAAACATGAAAATGACATTTAGCCATTAACCACTTACAAATGCCCACCAGAAAGGTTTCATGAGAGTAAACCTATGGCTTAAAAAAAGAAAACCACAAAGGTAAGAGGTCATGTGAAAGTGAGAGGGTGAAATGCAGACTGGAAAACACCAAAACCGACAGATGAGGCCGTTCGTGAAATAAATAATCTGTACTGACGCCCAAAAACACCATCAGAGAGAAAAAAAGAGAGAGAACACACTCGAGATGACAGACAGACACAAACCTGAGGTCACTTCCTGTGCCAGGAAGTCCAGATGAGACAGGAAGGGAGGATCTGGAGTGATCAGATGAGAGAGAGAGAAAGAAAGAAAGAGTTTAAAAGAGAGAAATGAGGAAAATGAAAGTGCAGAAGGTTAATAATTCTTTATCTATCAGTAAACCTGGAGCGATCCATCCACAGACACATGCGGGACAGAACAGACAAAACATGCTCATTACAAATAATATTACTCATGCAACTATTTATCCACATTTGTTTGGAATAAATGTAATATTCTCTCAGGTCGTGTTAAAGGAGAAATGCAAGCTCAGTGCAAGTGACGCTCCACAAAACGTGTATTTACAGACACACTTGGACATGATTGATAGTGTGCACACTAATGATGCAACCAAATATACGAAATAAAAATCTGTAGCCCTCAAAGCGTATTCACTTTATAGCCCTTAAACCGGTAATTGTGGACAAATGTGGGCACAGAGGACTTTTATTTTTTATAAATGTTTAATCGCTGTCTTTGATAAAGTTTTGTCTATTCATTTATGGTGTTTTTTTTATTTCTGGGGGTATTTTTAATTTATTTACTTCAAAAAGTACCATATTTTCTATGTAAGTTATGCTTATTTTAATGTTTTATTTTTTTTTAACTATATTAAATCATCATTCCAATAAGTTCTTAGAGCTAAAACCTAAAGATGAAGTGACTTTGCTGTTATTTTGGCTTATTTTAGATTTCTCTAAATTACAGTTTTTTCCATTCATTTCTATGGGTGCCCATTTTTGACCCAAATACAAGATTAAGGAGTTTTTTTCACCCACTTAACATTGTAGAATTGAGTCAAAAAAAAAAATGTGTGTGTTCAGGAGGAAAACTTAGGAAAAGTAGCCAAGTCTTGTAGCGCTCAGATCAAGGGAAGTATTTTTTAAAAAATAAATGAAAACTATTTTGCACACATTTGTCCAGAATATGGTTTTAGAAAATTTGACATTTTTGGTTTTTAAAAGTCAAAATTAAGAAACACAAAATCACCTCTGAACAGAAATTTTGACATTTTTGGCCTTTAAAAGGTGGCATTAAATGTAAGTGGAGACTCTCTCTCTCTTTACTCTAATATTGTACTGTATATTCATGATAATCTACAGAGAAATTATTATAAAACAACAAAAATCAAGGGCGGGTTTGATTTATTTGGCGGTTGTTGATTGGACTTTGAAAAGTGAGTGCTGAGTACATGCAGATCTGAATGTGATAGATATTATATCTAATAATTAATCTGACCAATTTTTTATTTTATATTATACATTCATTATAGATATAATTTTAACAGTACAGTATATATGAATAGTTTGGTTCCAAAAACGCAATAAATCCATTTTGATGAATTTGACTGTGTAAAACTGTGTTTTCTTTACCAAGAAAGTGGGAAGATGAAAACCACTATTTTCAGTTTCAAATTTTAACATAGAATTTGTAGGTTATAATAACAATAAATCCATGTTTTGATTTTCAAAGATTTATTATAAAAACAGATTTTTTTTCTCCCCAAAATATAGTAAATCCATTAATTTTTTTTTTCAAAATGCAATTAACCAAAATAAAATTAATTTAATATGCATTGAATTTGTTGTCTTGTGCATACTATAAATCCATCACTTTAATATAAAAATCTGTGCAAAACTGTAAATAAGATTTAAAACTGATTTGCACATGACACCTCTTGAATTAGACTACAGAACACTGCATTCATATTTCAGACATCTTTGTTGTATTGATTGTCTTGTGCATACTATAAATCCATTGTATTGAACAAATCTTTTTTTCATGTCATTTGGTTCATTCAGGGAACGAAATGAACGAGTTGAGTCGGGAAAAGATTCATTCATTTTGATGAACGAGTTCGAACAGGAGAGTCAAGAACGCGCATCACAGAACAGAGCAAGGCGAGCATTTGTGCTTATAAAACTTAAACTTTTTAATTTATTTATTAAATGAGTGATCATTTCGCTTGATAAGACCCTTATTCATCGTCTGGTGTCGTTTAAAGCCCTTTGAAGCTGCACTGAAACTCTCATTTGGACCTTGAACCGTTTGGACCCCATTGAAGTCCATTATATGGAGAAAATCCTGGAATGTTTTCATCAAAAACCTTCATTTCTTTTCGACTGAAGAAAGAAAGACATGGACATCTTGGATGACATGGGGGTGAGGAAATTATCAGCTAAAGGTTTTTTTTAAAAGTGAACTACTCCTTTAAAGCGCTGCCGTTACTGTTTACATTACGTGAAATGGTGCGTTGTGATTGGTTGAGTGGATGTATCGCATTTCGCAGAGAAGCGAGACTGGTGTTTCTTGGGAGAAAACATTACAAAATAACATTTTATGTAAAATTAAACATTGACTTTTCAATGCCGACCAGATACTATACCGATTTTTGGAGTAACTCAATTTTTTTTTTAAAAAATGGCGTTTATCGTGTTTTGGAACCAAACTCCTCATATGTATATTATGTTATTATACTATATTAAAATGCATAGATGAATTGTTCACAATAAAACTAATGCCATGCATTAAGATTTCACATTCTATTGTAAACTCATCACTATCACCATGATTTAAATATCTCTAAATATGTCATTCTGTGGAGCTTGACGTGAACTGAACCAGGACCATTTCTTTAACATTGAGTGAACGCGTGTCAGTGTTTGTACCCTGTGGTGTGTCGTCGTCAGTGAAGAACTGCGTGGCCTCCAGCGCCGACTCCGCTTCCTCTGGACACAACGCTTCAGAGAGAGAGAGAGAGAGAGAGACACACACACAGAGACAGAGAGAGAGAGAGGTCAGCATGTTACAGATACAACCGCTTCACAAACCATCTTATCTTTTCTTTAAATCTACTTTTCAGTCCAAAAACATATATACGTGCTTGCTTTCTCACTTTAATTAACCTAAAACACACACAGAGAGTGTTTGCTGACATCATCGATCTGGTTTCCTCACACTGTGCTGATGTTTGCTGTAATGTTCGCTGGTGTGATTCACACACAGTTCCTCTGTACATCATACTAATAAAAACACTAACGGTGTTTGCAGGGTTTCTGCAGGTTTCACACAGTCAAATTTAAGACTTTTTAAGACTTTTTTAAGACCATTGTGAATGAAATTTAAGACCTATATCACGATAAAAAAAAAAAAAAAAACATACAAAGGAAACGCGTAATGAGTCTCTAAAAAGCAAAATCCAAATCCGCAAAATCGGATCCTAAATTCAGATATTTCAAGCCAAGTATCGCTAAACTTCCATGTCCCCATAGCTGAATAAAATCCATTTTATGTCTGTCTGTGGTATACGCACAACCGGCACATCCGGGAACTTAACTGTCAATTTTGTCCCCGCCCCCTTTTGGGGGAAAACAAACTAGAATCCCCATAGACTTCAATACAAAATAACAGCAAAAACTAACGTCCGTACACAGCCGACAGGCGTAAACAACTTAAGAAATCATTTATAAAACATGTCAAGTAATTATATGTCCACCCTGCCTGCCATAGTGCGTGAAAAATACATACACAAACTTAATTTGGCCAATTTAAAAACATGTCCCTTTATTTTCCCAGCGTCAAATTAGGAAACAACCCCACCCAGTGGCCAGAGGTGTCTTACCCGGACATTTACTTTTACCTCGTCGAGTCACGAGGTAAGCAACTGAATGATTTTATTCCGCTTTTTAAAGTAAAAAACCTTAATGTATATCTCATGAATTAATGATTATGATGGCAGGTAGCCGGGCTAGTTGATAACGGGCATAAAAAATGTATCTTTCACGCTTAGGCTGGACATATAATTACTTGACATGGTGTATATAAGTGATTTCTTAAGTTATTTACGCCTGTCGGCTGTGTACGGACGTTGGTTTTTGCCGTTATTTTGTATTGAAGTCTATGGCGAGTCTAGTTTATTTCCCCCAAAAGTGGGCGGGGACATTCTATGATGACGCAGCGCCGGTTGTGGGTATCTGAGATGCCAAACATCAAAACTGATTGGCTGTTGCATGTTGGTCTATTTTGTAGTCGTAATACAGCGAATTAAGAACTACAACTACGTAATATAAAAAAAAATAAAATTCCAAAGCGCTGCGGGAGCATTTCAATGAGATTTGGACATAGGAAAATTAAGACCCATTTAAAAAGATTTAACACCTAGAACACAATACTTCAGCAAATTTAAGACTTTTTAAGGGCTTAAATTGTGATTTTGAAATTTTAGACTTTTTAAGACCCGGCGGAAACCCTGGTTTGTCAAAAATATCTTTGGTGTTTCTCTTTTAGCTCACTCTCTCTCTGTGGCCCGTCTAGTGAGAGTGTCATGTGACTGAACGTACCCGGAGGCATGTGGAGCTTGTAGAGAAGTTTGAGTTTTTCCGTCATATCTCCGTGATACATTCCACCTGAGACACACACACACACTGATGCGTTCAAGGTTTTGATAAACAATCAAGCAGTTTCACACAGAGTCAGAGAAGAAAAGATTTCAATCAAACTCTGACTCAGTCTGATCTAAAAGCTCTGTGTACTCACTGAGTCCGGTGACAAACTCTTTAAAGTTGATGAGCGAGTCCTTGTTTTGGTCGAGCAGGCGGAAGAGTCGGCTGGAGAGTGTGTGTGTGTGAAGGCCACAGCTCCAGGGTGCCAGAGCGGAGAACAGCTGAACGAACTGCCCGCAGTCGATGCGATACTGCTCCAGATACGGCAGACTGGGGTCGTGACGCTCCGCTGCGGTGCTGCTCGAACCCCAGTAACAGCTCATGATGTGCTTCGCCTGACACACACACACACACAGTTTAGTGACGATCAATCATTTAAAAAATAAACAACAAAGTTTAAGTTTTATAAGCACAAATGCTCGAGTTGCTCTGTTCTGTGATTCTCCTGTTCGAATCTTTTTTCGAGTCATTTGGTTGATTCAATGAACGAAATGACTCGAAAAAAGATTCAAACAAATGGGTTAAAATGTATTGATTTATTTATTAAATAAGCGATCGTTTCGCTTGATAAGACCCTTATTCATCGCCTGGTGTCGTTTAAAGCCCTTTGAAGCTGCACTGAAACTCTCATTTGGACCTTGAACCGTTTGGTCCCCATTGAAGTCCATTATATGGAGAAAATCCTGGAATGTTTTCATCAAAAACCTTCATTTCTTTTCGACTGAAGAAAGAAAGACGTGGACATCTTGGATGACATGGGGGCGAGGAAATTATCAGCAAAAGTTTTTTTAAAGTGAACTACTCCTTTAAGTGCACCCAAAATAAAAGTTTGTTTATATAATATACGTATAATTTTGCATATATAAACACACGCATGCATGTATATACAAGTGTCATCAGCCCACCGTTGAGCACAAATCCATTACATTTTTAAAACAGTAATATCCTACACTAATCTTGACAAACTATATATCATTACAATCTCTAGTTCTCATATTTGGTGATTGACGTTCAAAATAAAATACAGAGGAGCTGTAATTTATCAATTTACAACAAGAATATTTTCATACTCTAAGACGTGTTTAGACTTTTATTTTGAAATAGTGATGAAAAATCATGAAATAAGGGTAGAAACCTCAGTTTGTTATCAAAAGATAGCATCCATTCAATTATTTTAGAAAAAAGTCTGACATTTTTTTAAATATAAAGACAAAAATTATAGATTCACCATTTGTGATGTGGCAGGAAGCTATAACACACATACGTGGCCTTTGTATGTGTTTCTTAGAGGTTGAATACATATCAAAATTTGCCAAACTTCTCATTTTACTTCTGAATTGGATGTCTACTTCATAAATTGTATGAAAATTGTGGAAATAATAGTTCATATCACTCAAAACACATATGGAAATGAAGGCACTCCTTATATGGGCAGTAATGGAGTCTGGTTGTGCCCTAGTGGAAGCGCATGGTACTGCGCCCAAACACACTTTCATAGAAAACTCATTTTTTGAGAGTAAAATTTTTTTTTTTTTTTTTAAATCACAAGACTTTTGATTTAATCTAAATACAAGACAAAAATACAAAAATATATTTTTAAATGCAAAACATATCTCTGTATGCAAATACTATCTGTATAAATTAAGTTAGGATAATAATAAGCATAATTACTAATAATAATTCAAATAAAATAAATAAATTCAGAGTTGTATCTCACCTTAAACAGAACGTAGAGTTCTTCCAACTCCTCAATAGTGAAAGCAGAATCTGTCATGATCGCTCTCACCTGAACATCACAAACACACACACAGGATCACATGTAATGTCTAAGATTGTGAAATATGTCCTGTGACACACACACACTTACCACACTCCTCTTGGCCGTGTCCTCTAGTGACTGTATGACCTTTAACCTTTGTTTGAACCTCATCTGCTCGATGACGTCAGCACGTAAGCTACCAAACTTCTGCAATTAGACAAAAACGACGGTTCAAAAGAGTTGCATTGGTCATTGGTCAGGAAAACGATGCGTTAAGCCCCGCCCCCTCACCTCATAGGACGCTTTGATGAGCTCAAAGGCGTCGATCTCAGGTGGAGGGTTGTTGCCACTGGTCAACAGAGCATGAAGGTGAGGAATGGGCGGAGAAACCGTCTGCTTATTCACCACATTATCCAAATATCTACAGGACAGAGAAATATGAGCACACACACACACACATTATTAAAAACATGTTCACGAAACAAAAGCAATTTTTTTAAGTGGAACAGAAATTTTGAACCTTTCGAGAAATTGTTATTATAAAATAAGTGTTTTTGTTCAGTATCAAAATAATTGTTAACATGTATTTGATACATCAAGCCTTTATGCCTCATATAGTATGATATACACTCAGAAAAAAGGTACAAAAGCTGTCACTGGGGCTGTACCTTTTCAAAAGGTAAACTTTGTCCATTTTAGGTGCTAATATGTACATTTTAGGTGCTAATATGTACATTTCAGGTGCTAATATGCACATTTTATGTGCTAATATATACATTTTAGGTGCTAATATGCACATTTTTTGTGCTAATATGCACATTTTAGGTTCTAATATGTTCATTTCAGGTGCTAATATGCACATTTTATGTGCTAATATATACATTTTAGGTGCTAATATGCACATTTTTTGTGCTAATATGCACATTTTAGGTTTTAATATGTACATTTCAGGTGCTAATATGCACATTTTATGTGCTAATATATACATTTTAGGTGCTAATATGCACATTTTTTGTGCTAATATGCACATTTTAGGTTTTAATATGTACATTTCAGGTGCTAATATGCACATTTTATGTGCTAATATATACATTTTAGGTGCTAATATGCACATTTTTTGTGCTAATATGCACATTTTAGGTTCTAATATGTTCATTTCAGGTGCTAATATGCACATTTTATGTGCTAATATGTACATTTTAGGTGCTAATTTGTACATTTCTGGTGCTAATTTGTACATTTTAGGTGCTAATAAGTACATTTTAGGTGTTAATATCCTATTGCGGTATATTGTGACATGATATACCGTTACACCCGTGATTAAGAATAATGATGTTCACCTGCCCAGAATGGTCATGGCCTCTCCTTCATCTGAACAGGACAGCAGTTGATCCATGTTTGCATGTAGCACAGCTAATGACACCTGGACAAGAGTCGCACACACACACACCGTGTTACCCCTTATTTACACTCAGAGCCGGACAGTAACGGAGTACATTTACTTGAGTACAGTACTTAAAGGAGTAGTTCACTTAAAAAAAAACTTTTGCTGATAATTTATTATTAAGAAATGAAGGTTTTTGATGAAAACATTCCAGCATTTTCTCCATATAATGGACTTCAATGGGGACCAAACGGTTCAAGGTCCAAATGAGAGTTTCAGTGCAGCTTCAAAGGGCTTTAAACGACACCAGACAACGAATAAGTGTCTTATCTAGCGAAACGATCGGCCATTTCAAAAATAAGCAACAGAGCACAAATTGAGCTTATAAAACTTAAACTTTGTTATTTATTTTTGAAATGGCCGATTGAAGCTGCACTAAAACTCTCATTTGGACCTTGAACCATTTGGACCCCATTGAAGTCCATTATATGGAGAAAATCCTGGAATGTTTTCATTCATTCATTTTCATTTCAATGTATATATTAACACATAATTTATATTATATATAAACAAAATCAAATTAGGGCTGTGAAAATATTAATCGCATCAAAAAGAAAAGTTTGTGTTTACATAATATATGTGCGTGTGCTGTGTATAATTATTTTATATATATATAAATATAAATTAAATAAATACACACACATGTATGTTCACACACAAGAAAAATGTGTTATTTATAAATAAAATAATTTATGTATAAAATAAATTATATATAAATATTAGGGCTGTCAAAACGATTAATCACGATTAATCGCATCCAAAATAAAAGTTTGTGTTTACATAATATATATGGGTGCACTGTGTATAATTATTTTATATATATATATACACACACATGCTTGTATATATTTAAGAAATATTGTCATGTATATTCTGTATATAGATTTATATATAATTTATATTATATATAAATATTTTATACATAAATAATATTTTTTTTCTTAAATATACATGCATGTGTGTTTTTTATATATATACAAAATAATTATACACAGTGCCCCCACATATATAATATAAACACAAACTTTTATTGTGGATGTGATTAATCAGCACTAATCTGATTGATAATGAAGTTTCTGTTCTGTGTGATGAAAATGATCCGAGATTTCCTGTTTTTGCACCTGGAAAATGACTTTAATGCCCTCGTAGAAGAAGCAGTCGACCAGCAGCACGGCACTGTCGAACGGCATGACGGACAGGAAGAGTGTGAGGAACCAGGACAGAGAGATGGTGGAGATGACGCCCAACTCCTGCATGCGCTCGTACAGCAGCGGCAAACACTCGCGAGTCAGCTCCTCGAACACGCCCTGGTCCACCAGCGCTCCTGTCACAGAGAAACAACACTGCTGAGAAACACACACACACGCGAAGAGTCGCAGCTGTCATCGTGCGTCTGAATGTGTGTGACTGACCGACAACTCGAGTGTTGTAGTAGTCGGGCAGCATCCGCTCACACAGAGCCACCAGCAGCCAGAACGCCTGCTCTTCAGTGCAGTACAGCAACAGCACCGACGTCACGATGTTCATCGCCTGGGCGAGAGAAAGAGAGAGATTTTTTTTATTTATCAAAAAGATTCCTCACATAAAACAATATAAGATCAATATATTGAAAAAAAAATGTGAAAATAAATAAATGCAGACATAAATGAATGTGGAAATAATTAAATGTGGAAATAAATAAATTTATAAATAAATAAATGTGAAAATAAAATAAATGTAGACATAAAAACAAATACATAAATGAACGTGGAAATAATTAAATGTGAAAATAAATAAATGTATAAATAAATAAATGTAGACATAAAAACATAAATACATAAATAAACATGGAAATAATTAATTGTGGAAATAAATAAATGTGAAAATAAAAAATGTAGACATAAAAACAAAAATGAATGTGGAAATAAATAAATGAATAAATAAATGTGAAAATAAATAAATGTAGACATAAAAACATAAATGAATGTGGAAATAAATAAATGAATAAATAAATGTGAAAATAAATAAATGTAGACATAAAAACATAATGAATGTGGAAATAAATAAATGAATAAATAAATGTGAAAATAAATAAATGCAGACATAAAACATACATAAATGAATGTGGAAATAATTAAATGAATAAATAAATAAATAAATGCAGACATAAATGAATGTGGAAATAATTAAATTTGGAAATAAATAAATTTATAAATAAATGTGAAAATAAAATAAATGTAGACATAAAAACATAAATGAACGTGGAAATAATTAAATGTGGAAATAAATAAATGTATAAATAAATAAATGTGAAAATAAATAAATGTAGACATAAAAACATAAATACATAAATGAACATGGAAATAATTAATTGTGGAAATAAATAAATGTATAAATAAATAAATGTCAAAATAAAAAAATGTAGAGATAAAAACAAAAAGAATGTGGAAATAAATAAATGAATAAATAAATGTGAAAATAAATAAATGTAGACATAAAAACAAAAATGAATGTGGAAATAAATAAATGAATAAATAAATAAATGTAAAAATAAACAAATGCAGACATAAAACATACATAAATGAATGTGGAAATAATTAAATGAATAAATAAATAAAAGTGAAAATAAATACATGCAGACATAAATGAATGTGGAAATAATTAAATGTGAAAATAAATTAAATGTAGACATAAAAACATAAATACATAAATGAACGTGGAAATAATTAAATGTGGAAATAAATAAATGAATGTGAAAATAAATAAATGTAGACATAAAAACAAAAATGAATGTGGAAATAAATAAAAATGGAAATAAATAAATAAATATATAAATGTGTGAAAAAAATACAATTCTACATAAATATGGGAATAAAAGTATAAATACTCATTTCTTTGTACTTTTTAACATTTCTTTGTATATTTATTTATGTATTTTTGCTTTTTTACACTTCTTCGTATATTTATTTATGTATTTATTTATTTTTAATTAAGTCAGCTTTGGCATTCCATATGTGTGTGTGTGTGTACCTGGCAATATCCGATGCCGGGGTTCCTGTAGGCGTAGGCGGTCAGCACTCGTCTCAGCGCGGCGATGCCCATCTCGTTCTGGAAGGCGTGATGCTCCGGCATGGAGCGGTGCAGGTCTCTCTCGATCTCCTCCGTCGCCAGAGTGCACTTACCCATCGCCTGCTCCACCAAACTGCCGTAGTAACCCGGGTGTGTGTTCATCTCGTTCTGAGCACCTGGAAAGTCATAATGAGATTCATGACAGCAGCTGTTCTCCCTCTGACAGACAGCGAGATCTCTCTCACACACACACACACACACAAGCAAGAGTCGACACACAATACACACACACTCTGGCTAGGCACATTACTCACACTCACTGTGCACACACACAGTATTCAAACGCATACTCTAATGAGGATATAAACAGCACACACAAAGCTGAATAGTGCATCCCATAATGCAAAGTGCTCGATTTGATCTTCCATTTCTAATGTGAAATGACTTCTCACGAAACTGGATTAAAAATGTAAAATTGCAATATTTTATTCTGAATCAAAAAGCAAAGTAATCATATCACAACGCAATTACAGTTGTCACTGTTCACTAAAACTAATTTAATTTTCTTTAATTGGAATAAAGCAAAAATCTTTTTCAGATAGTTGCCGAGGCAACATTTTTTATTTTTGTTTACTCTTTTGAAGAGTAAAATACATACAAAATATAAATATTTTTTTATAAAGCAAATAAAATGACTAAAACTAATTAAAAATGACAATACTTAATTCACTATTTACACAAATATTTACAAAGGCTACTTCTTTCTTATTCCATCCCTTACATAATGTCATCTTTATTTAGCATATTTGAATATGCATATTTTGTCTGTACATTATACAGGTGAAACTCGAAAAAACTGATTATGATGCAAAAGTTCATTTATTTCAGTAATTCAACTTAAAAGGTGAAACTAATATATTACATGCAAAGTGAGATATTTCAAGCCTATATTTGTTATATTTTTGATGATTATGGCTTACAGTTTATAAGACCCCAAATTTAAAATTATAATATTGTGGAAAGGTTTTCATGTCTGTAATCCATAATCATCAAAATGATAACAAATAAAGGCTTGAATTATCTCACTTTGCATGCAATGAGTCTATATAATATATTAGTTTCACCTCTAAAGCTGAATTACTGATATAAATAACTTTTGCACGATATTCAAATTTTTCGAGTTTCACCTATATATAATTATACATATACTTTACATATTTTATTTGTGAAATACAGTGTTCTTGTAGTACCATTTATAATACCATTTATATAATATAATATATATACAATTTATATATTTATATTATTATTAATATTTATTTATATAATATAATATATTTTTTAATTGACATAGTTATATGACATTAACAAAAGGCTTCCACAAATTCAAATTGTACAGCCAACCTTAGGCTTAAATACACATATTGTAGCATAATACAGATAACATTCCCATCAGTAGGCTAAGTAAATCTAAGCAAAGGTGGACCAATCAAAAAAAAAGCAAAATAATAACAATAATAGTAATCATAATCAATAATACAAATAAAAAAAAAACATTCTTTCTTTTCACTGTCTCCAAATATGCTTTAAATTCCTCCTTAAAAACCAAAAATGTACATTAGTAAATGTAAAATTATTTTTAATTGTTTTTTATTGCCTGCTGTGGGTGAACAGCGCCTCCTGGTGTTGCTCACCTGAGAACAGCAGCCACAGCTCTCCTCTCAGACTCTCAGGTATCCCGTTGAGGACCAGCTCTCTCGTCTTCGACGTGCGGTACATACACACTCCGCGGCCGTACTCGAAGAAATGGATGTTCCACGATTCCTCTTTCATCTTCTCTCTCGTCTGGATCAACAAAAAGACGAAGGTCAAAACACACCAGGCAAATGATGTCATTCTGGACACAGATGTCATTCTTCTCACATTAAAAAAAATTAAATTTTACAAATTTAAATTTTAAAAATTTAAATTTAAATATTTAAAAAACTCAAATCAATATTTTATGTTTCCATTTCCATGTTTCCATTTCCACATCGGTTCAAAAAGTTTTGTTTGGTTTTTTGAGAGAGTAAAAAATTCAGCCTTTCATTCATCAAGGAAGCATTGATCAAAAGTCAAAAATGTTTTCAACATTAATAATAATCATGTTTCTTGAGCGTCAAATCATCATATTAGAGTGATTTCTGAAGGATCATGTGACACTGAAGACTGGAGTAATGAGTAAGCACTGTATATTTACATAGAAAACAATTATTTTGAATAATTTTTACTATATTTCTGATCAAATAAATGCAGTCTTGCTTGATAAGCTTGATAACAGAGGCTTACACTTCATGATAACTGTGAACCGAGCCTTACATATCTCCTCTATTATCTATAATAAACTCTTGAAAGAAAGAGGCTTGACTTTAAAAGCCTTTTACATCACATGAGGGGTGTGTCTCACCACTTTGGGCCCCAGCTCCTCCGGGACGTCCTGCTGGTAGATGCGCAGAAGGCCTTGCTTGGCAGTGGGCAGACTGGGACTGTAGTGCTGGTTTGGGGGCATCTCTCCATGCCCCAGCTCAGGGGACGGGGGCGTACTCGGGCTGGGGTTCTCCTGGAGGCGCAGGTCACATGACATGATTACAACAGACGCTAGAAATGAGTTATGTATGGTGACCAGACGTCCCGTATTTCAACTCTAATTTTTTTTGTCCCGCATTATGAAAAAATCATGTTTTGTCCCATATTTCATCATTTTCATCAAGTTTTAGATCGGTAAGATTTTTTTTATGTTTTTAAATGTCTCTTCTGCTCACCAAGGCTGCAATTATTTGATAAAAAATACAAAAAAATACAGTAATATTGTGAAATATTATTACAATTTAAAACAGCTGTTTTCTATGTGAATATATAGTGAAGTGTAATTTATTCCTGTGATTAAAAGTTGAATTTACAGCGTCATTACTCCAGTCTTCAGTGTCACATGATCCTACAGAAATTATTCTAATATGATGCTCAAGAAACATTTATGATTATTATCCACATTTTTATTTCAGGATTCTTTGATGAATAGAAAGCTCAAAAGAAGAGAATTGATCTGAAATGGAAACTTATTTTTGGGAGAAAGAAATTAGAAAATACTTTTATTCAAGGATGAGTTAAATTGATCAAAAGTTCCAGTTACAGAAAAGATTCTATTTGAAATAAATGCTGTTCTTTTGAACATTCTATTCATCATAGAATTTTTTGGAGGAAAAAATGGAACACGACTGTTTTCAACATTGAAAATAATAATTTTTGTTTTTTATCATAAAATCAGCATATTAGAATGATTTCTGAAGGATCATGTGACACTGAAAACTGATGTGTAGTCAGCAACAGTAATGATGTTGAAAATTCAGCTTTCAAATTACATTTAAAAACAGTCATTTTAAATTTTCATAATATTTCACAATATTACTGTTTATCTTTTTTTTTTTTTGTTTCATCAAATAAAGCAGCCTTGGTGAGCAGAAGAGACTTCATTTAAAAACATGAAAAATCTTACTGATCTAAAACTTTTGACCGGTAGTGTATATTTTATAAAGGCTATACCGTAAAAACTTCAAATAATAGCCGAGTCCCAAATAATGAGTCTCTTTTACAGGTTTGGGTAAATAAAAGCCGGTCTCAAACAGAGGCCGGGTCTGTTTTTTAGTTTCGGTTTGTATTTAATCCTCTAAAACTCATCAGATCATCTGCTTTTCATCAGTCGCCAAAGCAAATTTGTCCCGCCAAAGCCTTTTTTGATCGGTGAGTGATGTAGAATAGAAACATGTTTTTACTTTATATTTTTTTATCAAATATAAGCAGCCTTGTTGAGCAGAAAAAAGTCTTTATCTACTAAAGTATTAAGTATTTTAACTACTTAAGTATTTAAGTAGTTAAAGACGAATAGAATTTACCATAACACCACAAACTATTGTACTTGGTCATTTTACAGGTAGTTTTCTTTTGTTAAATACCATTTTATTAAAAGGGAAAATGCTTATTTTTAAAACAAAAACATCGTCAAGCTTGTGTTTAGATCACTTTAACCCTCTGGGGTTGTTCGTTTCAGAGTCACACTCGGGGTGTTCGGGTCCAAATGGACCCAAAGGGCGGGATTCATGATTTTTTTTTTTACTTGTTTTTTTATAATATTTTTTCTTTAATTTTTGGTGTTTTGAGAAAATTTCAACAAATAAAAAAATTATAATTAGTATTAATGCAATAATTATGACAAAATTTCCATCCATTGAATATAATAGAAAAAATATTTTAAAAAATATTTTATTTGATTTTTTTTAAAGCTGTATTTCATTTTAGAGTCAAGCCTAGGCCTCATAAAAGCAATTTTTGAAATGAGATGGATGCCATCTGGTGGACAAACTGAGCATTTTAAAAATGCAAAACACACGTATAATCTGAATTTTTTGGTGTGTTTGTGTATAAAATTGTGTTTGTGTGTGTCTGTTTTGCACTCTTGATGTTTTATAGATTCACCCCTTCACTGTTGTGTGCTTTTTTTCAAAATTGTTGCTGAATTGTAGATTGTGCGCACAAATATAGTCAGTATTTTTACATTTTTGCCAATTTCCCATTCATTTTCCATGCAGGTCCATTTGGACCCGAACACCCCAAGTGTGACTATTTTTTTTTTTTTCAACCACTTAAACTATTCACATCCTGTCCCCAATTTTTTTGGGTGTTCATATACCAAATACCAACAAAGTCAAAAATTTCAAACCATTCAGAGGAAGCTGTGATTTAAAAAAAAAAAATTATTCAAATTCTTCGGGTCCATTTGGGCCGAACAACCCCAGAGGGTTAATAATGTTATAAAGTCAAAAGAGATTGGATGAATATAACAAAAAAATGGAATAATATTCTATGTGTATTATAATTATATGAAATCTTGTAGTTTTTCCTATCTTTTTCAAATCATATTTATATATTTTGTAAAGTGTGTCTATATCCTATCTTTTCTCATGTATGTTCTGGGGTATGAATGTGAGGATGAATGTATAAAGCATGTAGAGTTTCTGTGAATTGTATTTCTTATTAAATAAAGATTAAAAAAATAAGTATTTATCTACCCGACCTAACAGTATATCAAATTAAATACTATGCCAATTCCTTCCTGCGAGTAGATATAAACCTGGTTAAAGTATCTTTCGCACTGATGATGTGACTCACGGATTGAGCATTGAGGCCACACGGCCTGTCAGGCGTGCGCTGCAGGAAGTCCGAGATCCGCTGAACCAGGAAGTCACGGTCTTTGAGGTTAGCAAACAGGAAGGTCATCTTGTTTTTAGTGCTGATGGACAGAGGACTCGGCAGGACACTGCTGCTGTCGGCCTTCTCCACTATGGTCACCTAGAGGGACAGAGAGAGAGTGAGTCTGTGTGTGTGTACGTGCCTGTGAGTGTGTGTGTGTGTTTACCTCTCTCAGCGGAATGATAAGTTGACACAGATCTTCCTCTCGACTGGCAAAGCAGATGTAGTTGTTAGAAACAAACATTTGACCGACGACATGCATCTTGGTGAACGGCGTCCAGAGCGTACAGTCGGTGTGTCCATCCAAACGCTCGTCCTGCGTGAGCCGGAAAAGAGCCCGGTACCGCTCGTTCTTTGCACGTGCATCCAAGTCCCTGAAACATGTGAGAACAAGCTCTATTTCAAGTAGTTAAACCAAGAGCAAGGCGAGCATTTGTGCTTATAAAACTTAAACTTTTTTATTTATTTTCTAAATGAGCGATCGTTTCGCTTGATAAGACCCTTATTCATCATCTGGTGTCATTTAAAGCCCTTTGAAGCTGCACTGAAACTCTCATTTGGACCTTGAACCGTTTGGACCCCATTGAAGTCCATTATATGTGAACTACTCCTTTAAGTACGATCAAAGAACATAAGAAAAAGAGAAAATCACCCGCTGCTCTTGACTGAATAAGTTTTGTAGATTTAATAAGGATTAATCTAGATGTCATTTATAATGAGTAAAGACTGAAGTGTTTGATATAGGGCTGTGAAACGATTAATCGCGATTAATCGCATCCAAAATAAAAGTTAGTGTTTACATAATATATGTGGGGGCACTGTGTATAATTATTTTTTATATATATATATATATATATATATATATATAAATACACACAAATGCTTGTATATATTTAAGAAATATTTTCATGTATATACTGTATATAAATTTATATATAATTTATATTATATATAAATAAAAATATTTTATATAGAAATAATATTTTTTTCTTAAATATACAAGCATATGTGTATATATATATATGCAAAATAATTATACATATATTTTAAAGCAGTTCACAATGGACAAAAACAACGACAGGTCTGACTGGGCCAATAGAAAAAATTGAGCCCTGATGTAAAGAGAGTTTTACGTTCCCTAAAAGCTGTAAAAAAAAAATTAAAAGCATAATAATTGTTAAAAATTGCTTAATTTTATTGTAATCTTGAATGGCTATACTTAATGGGAAGTAGCAGTACTGGTAACACACTGGCCTTCTTAAAAAGACGCCATTAAACAAATAGTATTTATAGTTTCAATATTAATTTGGAGATTAAATGTGAAATTTTTACAATATGAAAAGATCTAAACAACTTCAATGTTAGGTGTGATTAATCGTGATTAATGTGTAATTCATTACGTTTTTATCTATTCACAGCACTAATATATAGTAATATACAAATTTATATATATATCATCTGATAATCTGATGCAGGTTGCTGACCTCTTTAGTGCAGAGACGTTTTTCAGGGTCTTGCAGGGTTTGGGGAGGAAGCGATCGGCGGAGAAGCTCTCGTTGTCCAGTAACTGTCTCATGGCGATGGTGGCCAGCTGCTCCATCAGTTTGAAGGTCTCGTTGATGTTCAGGAACATGGAGAAGAAGTGTTCGGTGCCGCGAGTGCTCACGCGGATGCTCTCCGGGAAAACAAGCGTGGCGTTCTTGTCCAACTGCGTGACGTCCGTCCACTGCACCACCAGCGACACTACAGCCAGAGGAGGAAGACATGTCCAAATGAAAAACAAGAAAGAGGACAAACTGATTTTGTTAAAAGAGTAGTTCACCCAAAAATTAAAATTAGATTTACTTTAATGATTTAAATGATTTACTTATGATTTACCCATAATTTACTTTATCTGTCCATCATAAAAGTGCATGTATCCATCATAAAAGTGCATGTATCCATCATAAAAGTGCATCTATCCATCATAAAAGTGCATCTATCCATCATAAAAGTGCATCTATCCATCATAAAAGTGCATCTGTCCATCATAAAAGTGCATCTATCCATCATAAAAGTGCTTCTATCCATCATAGAAGTGCATCGATCATCATAAAAGTATATCTGTCCATCATAAAAGTGCATCTGCCCATCATAAAAGTGCATATATCCATCATAAGTGTATCTGTCATCATAAAAGCGCATATCCATCATAAAAGTGCGTATATCAATCATAAAAGTGCATTTATCTATCATAAAAGTGTATCTGTCATCATGAAAGTGCATATATATCCATCATAAAAGTGTGTATATCCATCATAAAAGTGTGTATATCCATCATAAAAGTGTGTATATCCATCATAAAAGTGCATTTTTCCATCATAAAAGTGTAGGCCTATCTCTCATCATAAAAGTGTAGGCCTATCTCTCATCATAAAAGTGTAGGCCTATCTCTCATCATAAAAGCGTATATATCCATCATAAAAGTGTGTATATCCATCATAAAAGTGCATTTATCCATCATAAAAGTGTATCTGTCATCATAAAAGCGCATATATCCATCATAAAAGTGCGTATATCCATAATAAAAGTGCATATATTTATCATAAAAGTGCATATATTTATCATAAAAGTGCATTTATCCATCATAAAAGTGTATCTGTCATCATAAAAGTGCATTTATCCATCATAAAAGTGTATCTGTCATCATAAAAGTGCATGTATCCATAATGATGCACTTTTATGGACTTCAAAACAGAAACAGCCATTCACTGCTGCCATTATAAAGCTTGGAAGAGCCAGGACATTTTTTAATATAACTCTGATTGTATTCGTCTGAAAGAAGAACGTCATATACACCGAGGATGACTTGAGGGTGAATAAATCATGGGCTAATTTTCATTTTTGGGTGAACTACTCCTTTAAGCATCGTAGAAGAAAAGCATCACGCACTAACACAATTTCACACTAAATAAAGAACATTTAATTCAATATGAATCAGCCCTTTTCACAAAGTGTTCAAAGGACTCAAATGACATGAACACTGAAGTCTGATTGTTCAGTCTAGGTATTTCTGTGGTCGAATACTTTTGTATAATGATGACCACTAACAGCAAGATCTCATGTGCAACTATAATATCTCCTGAATCCCCTCTCACTCTCTTTCTTTGCACAGAATAAAAAGATTGAAAAATGGCCAATTCTTATTTTTTATGGTATACTTGTTAGAAACAGTTGTGCAGCATAATAATTTTGTGGAAACTGTGATGCCTTTCCTCCTCTGATGATGTGGGCGGGGCAACCTGTCACTCACAATGAGATCAGCCAATAGCAAACCACAACCATCCCCACAGGCAAAATCAAGCCCCGCCCACCCCGTTGTTGAGTAAACGAAAGGCCAAAACGCATACAATTTTAGTTACGGTGTCGTGTAAACAGCTAGCATTGCTCCTGTAAAATCATGTTTGCTTTGGCTCACGTTGTCCTATAAATTTCAGTTTGACTACATTTGGAAGTATGCTCTCCAAGTTCCAACTCACCCTCTTTTCCCAGCAGGAATGAGTAGAAGCAGAGGTGGTTGACGGAGAGGTAGATCCAGCCCTGGCGTGGGACTCTGCCCTTCCAGTAACTGCAGGGGTAATAGTTCACCAGCTTCTCTTCCTCCGGCATGCCGAACAACTTCCGCATCTTCAGCTCGGCTTCCCGGAACTTCCCAGGATCCTCGTCTTCCTGAGGTTTGCCGCTTTTATTCTCTTCAGCGATGATGCCCTGCAAAGGAGAACAATCTTCACATGACGTGTGTTTTAGGGCTGTCACTTTACGTTCGAAACTCAATTGCATGATAGATTGGATCAACCAACACAAGTTTGAAAATGAAAATAGGGAATCGATGTCTTTTATAAACCAAAAATGTGTTTTAAGTGGACATTTGCCTATATTTAGAGTTGAAAATGGAAAAAAAAAAGTCTTTTCTGCTCACCAAAGCTGCAATTATTTGATCAAAAATACAGTTAAAATAGTAATATTATTAGGATTTAAAAGAGCTGTTTTTTATGTGAATTTATAACTGAATTTTGTGTCACATGATCCTTCAGAAATCATTCCTAATATGCTGATTTGATGCTCGGGAAACATTTATTAACATAATTATCAATGTTGAAAACAGTTCATATTTTTATGCAAGCGGTGTAAATGTTTTTCAGGATTCTTTGAGGAATAGAAAGTTCAAAAGAAATAGAAATCTTAAGTAGTAACAAAAAATGTCTTTCACTTTTATGTTTGAAAATGACCAGATTAAATATATTACATGAATTTGAATAAAAATTAGGGCTGTCAAACGATTAACCGCATCCAAAATAAAAGTTTGTGTTTACATAATAAATGTGGGTGCACTGTGTATAATTATTTTATATATATATATAAATACACACACGCTTGTATATATATTTAAGAAATATTTTCATGTATATTCTGTATATAGATTTATATATAATATATAAATAGTTATATATAAATTATATTTTTTCTTAAATATATACATGCATGTGTGTGTATATATTTATATATATATATATATAAAATAATTATACACAGTGCACCCACATTTATTATGTAAACATATATGTATGTAATGTAAACTTTTATTTTGGATGTGATTAATCGCGGTTAATCCTTTAACATCCCTAATAAAAATACATTTAAAACATTTTTTAATAAAAAATAGCAACTAGCAACAAACAAAAAGTGCAAGTGAGCTTT
The DNA here is from genome assembly GCA_038021265.1 of Cyprinella venusta. NCBI lineage: Eukaryota > Metazoa > Chordata > Actinopteri > Cypriniformes > Leuciscidae > Cyprinella > Cyprinella venusta. Next base: position 1,799,055 of record CM075873.1, on the reverse strand, counting down.
AGTTGACCGTAATCTAACAGCTCCAATATTATTTCTTAACTTTGACGAATGAAACAAATCCCACCTGTATTTTACCCTTGACGAAGGTGGTGATGTCATCGTCATTGTCAAAGATGGACAGAGTCTGGAGTAGGTTTGCCTCGAGCCACTCCCAGTGTTCAGTGATCTCCTTACGAGACGAGCCTGCGACACACACACACACACACACACACACACAGATCCATCAGAGCAGTGGTGTTTACTGTGGCACAGCCTTTAATATGTCACTCAGATTCAGGGCTGTGGTTTAAAGGTCAGGCGAGGTTTACACGAGATACGGTGAATGTTAATGTGGGCCATGTGACTCAACAACACACTCTCTCTCCAGATTTTCATCACTGCACTCGACGCTGAGAAGTCAGAACAAAATGGCCAACGACTTGTAAAGCCAAAAAGTGACTATTTAAGAAAATAGCCAGTTTGTTACCAGACTATCTAACCCATGTGTCACCTGACTAAACACGTCTAGACAAATCAACAGTTATCTAGTTAACAGATGTGCTTTTTGGTCATTTTGATGGATCAATCATTTGAGTACTCCGGGTGGATGGAGACAATCCCGTCCAGGGTTATTATCGTCAACTAAAACCATTAAAACAAATACGCCATTACTTGGAATAAAATGAATAAAAAAAAACTTTATTCCAGCTAAACAACTTCATTTTTGCTGAGGTGCTTAAGTTAAAGCATTAAAAATAAATTATTTAAAATAATGAATGACAAAAACAATCTTTTACTAAATGACAAAAAATATTAAAAACAAAATCGAACTCAAAATATTAACAAAAACTATAATAGTATATATAGTTTTTGCGTTTACTAGGTTTTTTATGCGTTTACTAGTATTTTTAGGCAAAATTTGTGTCTACTAGTATTTTTTGTGTTTACTAGTATTTATTTTGTTTACTAGTATTTTTTGGGGGAAAAATGTGAAATTTGTGTCTACTAGTATTTTGTGTTTACTAGTATTTTTTTGACTAAATTTTGTGTAATTTGTCTACAAGTATTTTTTGTTTTCTAGTATTTTTTGACAAAATTTTGTGTAATTTGTCTACTAGAATTTTTTTTGTTTACTAGATTTTGTTTTATGTTTCCAAGTATTTTTTTAGGCAATTTTTTTGTGTAATTTGTGTCCACTAGTATTTTTTTGTTTACTAGTATTTTTTGTTTTCTAGTATTTTTTGACAAAATTTTACGTAATTTGTCTACTAGAATTTTTTTGTTTACTAAACTTCGTTAAGTATTTTTAGACAAATTTTTGTGTAATTTGTGTTTACTAGTATTTTTTGTTAAAATTTTGTGTAATTTGTCTACTAGTATTTTTTGTTCACTAGATTTTGTTTTATGTTTACAAGTATTTTTAGACAAATTTTTGTGCAATTTGTGTTTACTACTTTTTTGTTTACTGGTATTTGTTTTATGAGTTTACAAGTATTTTTAGACAAAATTGTGTGTAATTTGTGTCTACTAGTATTTGTTTTATCAGAGTTTACTAGTATTTTTTGTCAAAATCTTGTGTAATTAAATTTCCACACAGAGCACAAATAACTAAATGAGCTATTTTCGTCTTCTTGCGCTTGAATATTTATATTGCTGATATTTTTGATGATGCAGCTTTGGCCAATCAACCGTCCCACATTTGTTTACGTTCATGTTCTCACAGCATTGCATTGTTAGAATTCATAAAATTGTTACCGGCCAACTGGTGAGTTTCATACTCGCGTTTGGTGCTTGGCGAGTGCTAATTTTGGGCCCACAATAGGACAGAAAAGACTAATTCAATGCTGAGTTTAAGTACAGACCACAAGCGATGTTCCAGAAGATCTGAGACTCTCCCGTCTGGTGCAGGATCCTGTACGGCGCCACACGAGCACTCGAGTCCAACACCACGTCCAACGTACCCACCAGCAAACCTGAGAGAGACAGAGAAGGGTTAAAGCATTAGTTGAAAGACATGTTGAAGTCCAAATCAATGCAGTTTCAAAGGGCCCAGCTGAGGAACAGGGTCTTATCTAGCGAAACCATTTCCTAAAAACGTCATTTCTTTTCCACTGAAGAAAGACATGAACATCTTGGATGGCACTGGGGTGAGTAAATTATCAGGAAACGTTCATTTTGAGGTACTCTCATGTGGGCGGCTCCAACAGCAGCAGGGGTTTGGTTGTCATGGTAGCGAGGGAGAGTGACAGTCACGTCAGCCAATCATTGCACTCGATCCGTAGCTGTGTTTGTTGCAGCCCTGAGAGAACTACAGACACACTCCTACTTACAATTTAGATATGAATTGGTATATAAAGACAGTTTAAAACAAATTTGGGGGAAAGTGTTTTAGAAACAAACTGCTTTCAACATGTCGACACGTCCTCGTGCTGTGTGGAGCGAAAAACATCAATAACAGACAGTGGTTTTCTTCAGTTCTCTTTGCTGACACACTCACACACACATTCAGCTAGATAAACACTCCTGAGCGTGAGAGAGAGCTTCAGAGGAATTTAAGACATTCACGTCTTGACTTCCTCTTACGACGGTCACATTATCAGTTCTGTGATGCTAATGGAGAGATAAACACTGAGGCTTCTTCAAAGGCAAAACTGTGATCTATTAAGCAATGAATATTACACAAACTCATTACAATCTCACCCGTATGACGCAACTTTCAGACAACAACAGGCTAACGCTGAGGTCTACCCAATGCAATTGTGTTTATAGTCGGGTTCAGAGGTGAATGAGTCATTCTGCTGTCATGTGAGGGACGAGTCTGTTTCTCTCTGTTTGGTTTTAGGAGCCAGGGAGACACATATGAATGTCTTTGTCAGGAGGGAAAACAAGTATTATAATATATAATAAGTATTATATTAAACAAGTATTATATTATATAATATTCTCATGACACCCAAACCATTTGTGATGAGATTTTTCAGCAATTAAGCTCAAATATATACACTTTTATACTGTGTGTGTGCATAATTCTACATACATGTATGTGAGTATAAATATAGATAGATAGATAGATAGATAGATAGATAGATAGATAGATAGATAGATAGATAGATAGATAGATAGATAGATAGATAGATAGATAGTGCATCATGTAATATTTAAGGAAAATGTTAAATATCAAAGGTTCATCATATCTGAAGGGTTGCAACTGATGTAAAAATAAATAAATAAAGCAAGTGTTATAAAACGAGGCACCTAGAAATGTTAAACTTATCATTACAACCATATATTGTCTATAAAGTATTACGGGAAAGCGTTAAATCATGCACTAATAATTATAACTGTTACATGTCGTATATAAATAAACAGATGACGCAAACAAACTCAGCATCAATGAAGAGATGCAAACACCCTAATCAACCCCACTAACAGATGTTCCCAAATGTCCCAGTGAATCAAGAGCACGCATATATCTCCCAGTACACTATACTTCATGATTCACGAGTAATCTGTCATGCAAACGGCATATTTGTGCGAGTGTGTGTGTCGTACCCGTGATGCCTCCTCCGCGCCCGTGTCCCTTCCTTCTCTGCAGGATGAAATACGGATTGGCCCGCTCGCTCACCCACAGCGCGTTGGCCAGTAACACCTCCTCCGGGGTAATCCACATGGCTTCACGGGCTCTTTTACTCTCTAGCTGGGGTAAATGTGTGAGATTTAATCATGCCAGAATGGACGGGAAGAACTCAGCTGATGTTTGTTTGTCTGCATGAGCCGCCCAACTCACTGCGACCGCGAGCGAAACCTGCCACAGTGAGCCGCCCGCTGGAGTTAATCACACTTCAAAATAAAAGTCCGTACGTAGTACTGTGGATAGTAACTATAAATCATATTTATTGTGATAATGCGATACAAACAAATATATATTTGTTTGTATTGCACTCATCTCAATTATATATATATATATATATATATATATATATATATATATATATATATGTATATATATATATATATATATATATATATATATATATATATATATATATATATATATATATATATATATATATATATTGTATCGCACTTATCACAATGTTATACATATAAATAAATATATATATATATATATATATATATATATATATATATATATATATATATATATAAGATTTATTTCTTGACAACATAATTTAGTCTATTCTATTCATGTAGAGTTGAGTTGTAAATGTAGTATTAAGCATTGAGTTGCAATGCACATGCAGGTGGCGGCGGTGTTGCACCCTAGAATAAGTGGATAGAATTTACAGCTGCGCCCCAAGGATGGATGGATAGATAGAGAGATAGATATATACCTACATAGATAGATAGATAGATAGATAGATAGATAGATAGATAGATAGATAGATAGATAGATAGATAGATAGATAGATAGATAGATAGATAGATAGATAGATAGATATACCTACATAGACAGATAGACATAGCTACATAGAGAGAGATATCTACATGGGTGGATGTATGTATGGATGGAGGGCCTGAAATGAACACCCGACCACCTGCCAAATGCGGGTGAATTTTGCTATTGGCAGGTTACTCTGTCAATCTACCTGCCATTCATTAGGATTTATACATTTCAACGAAGTCCGTTGCGTTAGACTTTAGCTAAAATATGGCGGCGGTACATTACTGGGGTAAAGAGGTCAGCTGAAACAAACAACCAACAAAAAGATGAGGATAAGAAAAAAAAGTAAAAGATGACATTTTAATATAAAGTGGACAATTGGCGTCAATGACAAGGTTAATGAGAGGCTGATTCATGGCAGCGACTGTTTCGTAACGTTCATCCTATTAGAAAGAAGCCCTGCGTCCCAATTTCCTTACTTATACTACGCCCTAAAAGTATGTACTCTTTTTGTGAAGAAAAAGTACATACTTTTGAGTATGTAGCAAAAAAGTAGGCAAGCTTTGGGACATACTTTCACGTCATCTTTAACGGACGGCTCTGTCGCGTGCTGCGTGCATCCCATAGATTTAATTATTATAATCTCCCGTTACTATATTCATAAGGTCAAATGGAATGGAAAAAATACCAAATTTTGAACATTTTAAAATTGATGTTAAAACATATTTAGAAACTATTTCCAAAAGTAACAATCTGAAAGCTATAAAAACTAAACAGCTGTTTGATAAGTACAAGCTTTTTTTGTAAAAAGTCTTTCAGCAGCCTATTTATTTATTTACTTTATTTGTATTTTTTTTTCTCTCTACCCCGGACATGTATGGTTATATGTACTTTTGTGTGTAAAATGTTACTATTAAAATGAAAAAAAAAAAAAAAAAAAAAAAAAAAAAAAAAAGATATGTATAAAGGCTAGATGTGTCGTCAGCGCTGCTGGCCAATGGAGGTCGTCGTCTGCACCTGGCGGCCATCTTGTCACAGGCAGCTCGCTCACTCGTAACATTGTGGTAATGGTACATGTACTATTTAAATAACCATAACTTGCTCAATTTTCTACCGATTTTCAAACGGTTTGGTTTGTTATAAACGTCAGAGATGTAGCTATGACACTGCATACTTATTAATAAAAAGCGTTTAAAAAACAATCATCCAGATAATTATAGCCACATTAATAACGTTTGTAAGAAACCAAACCGTTTGTAACCGCGTCAAGATTTCAACGAGTGTTCGTGCTGACCACTCATCATACATCAGCTTGTCTGTGACAAGATGGCCGCCGGTGATGACGATAGAAACTGCCGTAGCACATCTAGCCTTTATATACATATCTATGCGTGCATCCTGACACCATAAACTGCCCTGTCAATCATCTCGTCACAGTTAAAATCTTCCATTCAATCTAATTTGATTTCCTACCGTATCGGAACACTTTAATCTGCCATTCATGGGTCTTTCATGTGTATACTTTCCTCGATGCATTTAAAAAGTAATGGCTAAACGTATCCTTACAAAAGTTCACAATGCTGCTTCAGATGCAATATAATGTGGAGAACATCGAATACAACAATTTTCATCAGGTCAGATAGTGTTAATTAATCACTCAAACCTCTTTATCTAAACCTCTCAACATAACCGCAGGACTCGCACGTCCTCCGTGTCTGTAGTTTTTTTCTGACCGGAAAAAGTACACCATCCGGGTATATTTCTTTATTGTTTATTGTAATAAGAAAAAGTTCAATAAAAAAAAAATTTAAAAAAAAATGCTTAGAACCCCCCCCCCAAAAAAAAAAAAAAAAAAAAAAAAAAAAAAAAAACAGATGCGTGTGCATGTTGGGAACCGGTGAGAAAATGTCCGGTACCCGTAACTCTACCAGTAACAACATAACAATATTAATTTGGCTCATAGTTAACGGTTCCTGAACGCTGTAACTAAAAGCTGTTAAGACCAAGACCTGTCTACGTGACTGGTCCGCCATATTGGTGAGTCTGGGTCAGTTTGAGTTTTTATTTAGTGAAATTTGTTCACAGTAAACAATACACAACAACATTATTTTGGTTTAATATACTTTATTAAAACTTTCATTTGGAGTTAAGTGCGCACATTCTTTAACGTTTAGTTTAAGTTTATTCTTACCGTTCTTTTTGTTTGTTTGTTTGATGCGTGGTCTCTGCGTGGTCCCGTGAGCTAGTGCACCGTCAAAAGAGGTTCGAATTGAAACATTGGTCATATATATATGGTTCCGGTGGCCGATGATTGGGCCACGACCATTCCGGTTTCTTCTCCGGGGGAACTCCAAGGACTATTTTGCTTGCTTTTCTTTTGTTTGTTAATAAGAAGTATATTTACTAAGTGAAATCATCTGATAGTATTATTTGAGGTGTTTGTTCATGTATACTGGGTGTTTTCAGTTTCGTTTATTACATGTAATGGCCATTATATGTCTGTGTATCCCCCTTTGTGTCTTAATTGTGAGTTAGTGTTCTGTGAGAGTACGGGTTCTTGACGTCTGTAAATGTTTGAGAGGCAAATGCAGTGACCCGTCGTTATTGTATGATTTTTATTTATTTATTTATTTATTTTGGTATGTTTGGTTTACCACAATTGGGTTAGCATTGGCTTTACTTTTGTAACCCCAATCAGTGGAAATAAACCCCTAAACGTTTGCAGTAGCCTGCTGCCTCCGTGTTCTTTTATCCTTTACTGGTCACATCTATGACAGTGACTAAATCAGCCATCAACATAGCCGCGTGTGATGTGTTTACATATATATATATATTGATTTTGACACATATATACACACACACAACACACACACACACACATATATATAAAATCAATGAATAAAAAATGTATGTTCTTATAGTTATTATTACTTGACAGCACTTAAATGTGTATTCTTACAAGTTAAAGAACAATATTGTGAAATTCCCAGGGTTTTTTTTTTACCGAAAAAGTTCTATATAGATAGATAGATAGACAGACAGACAGACAGACAGACAGACAGACAGACAGATAGAATAGATAAAATAGTAAGATAGATAGATAGATAGATAGATAGATAGATAGATAGATAGATAGATAGATAGATAGATAGATAGATAGATAGATAGATAGATAGATTAATTCATTTAAAACTTTTTCATTTTAATGAATATTTTTGGCATGAAAAGAATCAAACAATGAATAAAAAAACAAAAACATCCATATTGAATTCTATTCATTTTTACATTAGATCAGCACAAATATCATTATTGCAGCACATTTTTACAAAAGAAGGTTCTTGGGAAAGACATGCGATATCTTCCGCCTGAAGAGTGCATGAACTCCATCCTGATTTATAAATAATACTAATTATTATTATGCAGACAAAGAGCTATTAATCAAGTGTCGGATGTCAAAGACACATGAGCTCATTGTACAGATCTCCTCCTTCTCTCCCACCAGTGATGATCTCAGTGTCGGACTGAAGCACGAGAAGCACCAGATCCAGAGCTCTCCTCCAGGCTTCAGTCTTCACTGTCACGTTATCATACACACCAACCCCAAAAATATCCCAAAAACCCCCTAACACGGGTTCCTCACATCTCTGACGTGTGATTGCCGTCCAAGCCTCAGCTTTCGACGCCACATTCCCGCTGTTCAGCATCAAAGTGGAGACGTAATCCATCCAGGCGTCGGCCATGAGCTCCAGCACGACCTTCTCCAGCGGGTTTTCCGATCGGTGTTGATGTAGTTTGTGGATGCAGAGGATCTCGGTGACTCCCGATCCACGCAGCAGCTTCCCATCTTTGAGCGCTTGGTCCAGTCGGTTTGCGCAGCTCCAGAACTCGTCCTCCAGCATCTGCAGTTTAGCAGGAACACAGCTGGTTATAACCGCCGTGACCAGAGACGTGTTCGCGCTCACCATCCAGGCGGATTCAAGTCCCTCGCATCGACTGAGCGTCACCCCCCGGCCCACGCAGCGCTCGTCCAGCTGAGTGATGTAAGACACCGGGACGGCACCGGTGCATGTGCTGAAGTCCTTCAAAACGCTGCTTTTGACTCCTTCGATGAACAGGACGCTTGAACAGCGATCTTTGAGTTTCTCATCGACCGCGCCGTGTGCGAGCACGACACCTACGCCCGACGCACTCACGATTCTCAACGCATTCTCAATCCAGCGCTCTTCCACACTTGACACGCAGTCTGCGACGTGTGTGATGTTCGCAGGCCTGTTGAAGCCCACGTGACGATACGTCTCACGCAAGTCGCCGCTCAATAAAGCGATATTTAACCTTTGACCCCGTAGGCTCTGAGCCACTGAGGCCTGTTGGAGTGTGACGTAGCCGTGTAACACGCATGAACGCTCCTCGGACGGGCCCGGGATGCAGCACGTGACCAGTTTATTGATATCCAAATCGTCCGAGGATTGCAACTCGAAAGCTTTTAAAACTAAACGCATTGAGGATTCGCATCCGTGGCTGACGGCTTCCGCGATGCTGCTCGTGTCGTTCGCAGCGTTATCATGTCTGCTGTGTTTGAGTGTCCGCCTGAGATTGGGTTTGTGCTCCTTTAGTCTCCCGCGGGAAACTTCTCGCACACTTACAGCTGATTGTTCGCACACCTGCAGACTCACTTCTAACGCTTTTCTCATGGCTGTTTTGATGTCCAACACACTCATCCCTCTGTTGAGACACTCCAGTGCAACTCGGCTCCAGGCTCCAGCCAGGAACACCAGCGCGCCCGTCCCGGAGCGGAAGAGCTTCTCCTGGGCCTGCACCGTCTCATGCAGGAGCTGTCCGGCTGAGCAGTCCAACTCGAGGCGCTGAAGCAGACGAGGACAGGTGCTGACCAACACCGAAGCCCCGGCGTCTTCATCCCGGATCCACTTCAGGTGTTTGTTGGGGCCGAGGAAGGTGTGTGTGGAGGCTGATATGGCCTCTAACTGCTGGAGTCCTATATGGCGGCGCTCAGAGACACTTCCAGACATCTGTAAAGACATGCTTGTCATTTAATCATTGTGAGAAGAAGGATAAAACTATGCTAAATGTAAATAATAAAATGCAAATGCATGCAAATGCACTATACTATACAGAAATTGAATAATTTAGTCTTTTTTGTAATCCTTTATTAGACTTAATAATTTGTGCATTTATAATTTGCATGTATTTTTTGTGTAAAAAACCCATTAAATAAAACAATTAATCAAATAATAAAATTAGGGCTGTCAAACGATTAATCGCATCCAAAAATAAAAGTTTGTGTTTACATAATACATGTGGGTGCACTGTGTATAATTATTTTATATATATATAAATACACACACATGCATGTATATTTAAGAAAAAAATATTATTTATAGATAAAATATTTATATATAATATAAATGATATATAAATCTATATACAGTATATACATGAAAATATTTCTTAAATATATACAAGCATGTGTGTGTTTTTATATATATAAAATAATTATACACAGTGTAATTATGTAAACACAAACTTTTATTTTGGATGCGATTAATCGTCATCAATCGTTTGACAGCCCTAAATCAAATCTTCTGTCAACTTTAACATTTTCATTCTTTTTCACCATTTCAGGGCATGAAATATAACGTAAATATTTCTAATAGCACATGTAATGTAATTATTATAGCCTGTTTTTACCAAATGCTTGCAGTTTTTTTGGGGCTAATTGTTAGAAAAATCTTTTAATGCAAATAATAAAATGCAAATAACCATATACATAAATAAAAAAAATCATCCAAAGTTGAATAATTTAGTCTTTCACTTCTTTTTGAGGGATTTTTGTAACCCTTTATTAGACTTAATAATTTGTCAATTTTTAATTTGCACGTATTTTTGGATTTAAAAAAAAAAAAAAAAAATCTTCAATGTTCTATTCTACGGTACCTTCAACATTTCGGGTCATGAAATATATCGTAAATATTCATATATCAGCACACGTAATGTTATTATTATAACCCATTTTTACCAAACTCTTGCAGGGTTTTGGGCTAATTGTCTTTTTAGATAGTTAAATTGTGTGTAGATAAGGCTGTGGATAGTGGGATAACAACAATGCTTGATGCAAATAATAAACTGTAACTAAACATATACTTATATATTTACTTCTAAAGGGAAACAGACAATGCTTGCAATATCTTCCAATCAAATTCATCTGAGACTGTCACAGTTTGTTGTGATAAATTATTATTGGCGGCTGAAAGCATGAAACCTTATAATGCCATTTTCCATTATAACTAACTGTTTTGAGTCTGTCAATTGTATGTCCAATGTAAAATATGGGCGACAAATTAAATCCTGTTGAAAAACACAGATTTATAACACTTTTATGACATTAACACTTTTAACTGATTGTTTGTAACAGGAAATTACAGTGTTAATGTTGCAAAACAACTTGAACAACAGCTCGACAGAAGACAATAGTGTCATTCATTATAAAACTCAGTTCATTTTTATGTTCTCGTCCGATAGTGTAAGTTAACTGTTAAGTACAGTCGTATCGATAATATTTTATGAATATTAGTATTCTTTAAGACCCCATTTTATATTTAATAAAGCAACTTTTCACAAAGGTGACTGCAATTAGAATAAGTATACATAACATATGTTGACAAAGACAGAAAATGCTGTTATACATTAGGTAAATTTAGTAAATAGACTCTCTGTACAACAGAGACGAGGTTATGCATCCAGAAATGTCTTCTTAGCAAATTAGCTTATGTTAAACAAAGCATTTAAACTATCTGGGGATCAAATTCAAGTCATATAAACTAACGCTATGGTATATAATGCTCTAATCAGACCAAAAATACAAACCTTACCGCAGAGCTGTATTGTTTACAACCGTGTCCATATTCTGAAATGCGCATGCGCTACTACGCTTGCTGTAGGCTCGTTGCTAAGAGACGAACGCTAAACGACCCAAACTGTCAATCACATCCAACAAACCCCGCCTGCTCAAGTTTGATTGGTGGAATACGTAATTCAAAGAGTAGCTACACATCCTATTGGATCAATCTGCTGTCACTTACTCAGACGCCACGCCCATCCAAACGCGCTCAAGGAAACCAACGACAGCATTTCCTTCTCTTGTTTACCAACAGCAAGTTGTAAAGCTGTGGTTTGGCTCTGCTGATACTGTCGAGATGGTAAGTATAGTTTAAGTTACTTTTAAAACTTTGTGAATGAATTCACGTCAGCATAAACTAGTTAAAAGGTTAAGATGCTGTTAGTTAGCCTAAGCTGTTAGCTTGTTGACGTTCTTATGGAAACCAACACTGTCGTTCACTTCATATGTTGAGATGAATGGCGAAAACAATGTGCGATTTATTTAATATTAGGATGTATACACATTTATTGAGGTACAACGTATTCCAAACTGTAACGTTGCAGTAAATGCGTTTGCTTGAATCTAATTAATTAAATGTGTGATTATGAAAAACTAATCCAGTTCTTACACAACCTCAATCAAATAGAGATTACCTAGTATCTAAACGTGATTTAATTAATTAACCTTTATTTATCCCTGCAAGGGATATATATATATATGTAACAGGTCTGTGAAAATCCCAAAATTGCTTAGAATAGTCTATAAAGTATATGCATATATATATATATATATATATATATATATATATATATATATATATATATATATATATATATATATATATATATATATATATATATATATATATATATATATATGTTTAAAAATGTATATGTCTTTATGTGTGTATTTGAGTGCATTATAGGTATATATGTGTATGGGTATATTTAGATATGTATATATGCACTACATATTTAGATATGCATTAGGGATGTACACAGGTTTGTGTATTAGTGTATTATGTACTCATGTAGATGCATGAATGGAAGTTATTTAGTATATTTACTATTTGAATATGTTAGTCCATAATATATTACTGTAATAACTTGTTTTAAATAATATATTGAATGTTTTTGCTTGGACTTGGGGCTGAGTGGCATTTTTTGGGTATCAAGTGTGTATGTGGGTAAGGGAATTGGAGGTGTTTTTGAATTTGTAGCCTAATGTGGTCCTTGTATGGTAAACCATATCTATTTATAATTAATAGATATTCAGATTTTTGAGATTAAGGTGCTGTAACATCTTAATTTCCCCTCTTGGATTAATAAAGGCAGAAATACAGTATATACAAAAAGTTTATACTGTTTTTAGTTCATTTTATAGTCCGATTCCATGGTTAGTTTATGATCATTTCAAACAAAACTCACCAAAACAGCATGATAACACCCTCTGGTGGAAGCATGGCTGAATCTCTCTCTTTCATCATGTTTTACAAGGCGTCCAGCTTCAGGAAACCCAGCGCCACAGCGAACCAGCGGAAGAGAGCAGGTCCCAAACCAGAGCTGACCGAGGAACAACGGCAGGAGATTAAAGAGGCGTTCGACCTGTTCGACACAGACGGGTCTGGAAGCATAGATGTGAAGGAACTGAAGGTAGACAGGGTTTGAGACCTGTATCACTCACAGAGAGGACGAGACAGCATCTGAACTGAAGAACTGGTTAAATTGTTGTGTTCATCGTAACAAAAAGTGAACTGTCTTGAGATTCTGGTCTGGAATCAGAAAATACTGTCAATAGCCAGAAAAATGATTATGGATTACAGCCTATGAAAACCCCAAATTCAAAATTATAATATTGTGGAAAGGTTTTCATATCTGTAATGCATAATCATCAAAATTATAACAAATAAAGGCTTGAAATATCTCACTTTGCATGTAATGAGTCTGTGTAATATATTAGTTTCACCTTTCAGGATGAATTACTGAAATTAATGAACTTTTCACCTGTAGCGCTAACAGGCTGTTTGACTTGTTGCCATAGGTTGCTATGAGAGCTCTGGGGTTTGAGCCAAAGAAAGAAGAGATAAAAAAGATGATCGCTGATATTGATAAAGAAGGATCGGGCGTTATCGACTTCAATGATTTCCTTTCCATGATGACACAGAAAATGGTAAGTCCTGAGCTAACGTTACACCTCAGATGATGACGTCAGTATTTCTCATTAATGTGAGGTGAACCCATCAGACTTACCATTCTGGAACTGGTGCTATACCACTGAAGAATATATGTTCGGTGTGCAGGACTGTTTTTCACACGAGTTCAGAACAAGCCTATGACGAGCTTACGGTTGTTTTTTACAGAAGTGGCTCATCGGAGTGGATTGAACTGAAACTATCCATTTTACAATGTTACTTTCACTGTTTCAGTCTTTTCTTGAAGCTGTTTTTGCACTGATTAAAAATAATCATAATAATTTGAGATTTTGGTTTGTATTCAATGAAATTAGTATGTAAAGTATTTAATTTAATAGATTATCCAAAAATAAGCATTAAAATGGTGATGTAATTTGTCTTATTTTAATGTTATTTTTGTTAGTTTTATAATTTTTTTCGTTTTTTGAATTAGCTTTTATTTTTATAATTTTAATAATTTTTTATTGTCATTTTGTTATGTGCTTTTATCATTTTATTAGTTAAATATTGCTTTTTAAAATTATTTATTTTTTTATTTCTAGTTAAAAATTTTAGTGCTTCAACTTCAACTCATTTCAGTTATTACCACATTTCTAATTTTCATTTAGCTTTTAAACTAACATTTCGAATATTTATTGTGGGTGTAACGATGCCCACGATTCGATACATATCATGAAACGATATTATTGCGATACTCCGAGACCATAAAAAGATTAACAAAAAATGGACTGTTGATTAAAATGCTAAATATGATATTACATAGGGGTGTAAATGAATATGCTTTGGTCCTGATAACCCAAAGTACAGGACAATAGAGACACCACAATAAACATATTCATGATTCTGAAGAATTATTTTAGATGAAAATACTGTTCTCTGTCACTGACTAGATATATGTAAATATATACATATTTAAATATATATTTTTATTAGGATTATCAGGACCCACAAATATTCCCCCATTGCATTATTATACATCATAATCAACATTATATATAGTAGTTTGATGTAGTACTGACACTAAATCTCATCCATGATACATATTGATTCATTTTGTATTGCGATATATTGTTACACCCCTAATATTTATTAATACTTTATTTCAATGAACAGAAATGTTTTTAATAGTTTTAGTTTACAATAATAACCCTGTATTATATAAAAATGTTTATCATAGTGAAAAACATGTTTTGAAAGAAGGAATGATGATGTATTGACTCATTATTTAAATTGTTAAACAAAAAATGGATATATAGTGAACCTTTACGGTTACTGTGATATATAATTACTCATACTTCTGTGATTTTGGTCATACTGCCGACTCCTACACTATTGATCTGTGTGGCATTTATCCTCCAAAACAGAGTGAGAAGGACTCAAAAGAAGAGATCCTGAAGGCTTTCAGGCTTTTCGACGACGACTGCACAGGCAAAATCTCTTTCAAAAATCTGAAGCGAGTGGCCAAAGAGCTCGGGGAGAACCTCACAGACGAGGAGTTACAGGTGTGTGTGTGTAAACATCGGACAGATCGATGTCTCTCCTGAGAAACTGGCGGGTTAGTCAGTGGGTAGTGAATGACATAAGATCAGATAAGATCCTCATCATGGAGGAACAGCTGACATCTTTAGGAAACACAACATGTTTTTGAAGATTGTGTTTTTTTTTTAACAGGAAATGATCGACGAGGCCGACAGAGACGGTGACGGAGAGATTAATGAGCAGGAGTTTCTACGGATCATGAAAAAGACCAGTCTGTACTGAATCCCTCGTAGCCGACACTGAAGCTATTATATCTATAAGCCTCTTAAGGGAATTAAAGTGTTGTTTTGTGTCGCTTTCTTTTCTTTCTTTTTTTTAAAAAGGTTGTAAAAATATTTTAATCTATACATATTTTGTAAACTATTAAATAAAAATGTATTTGCATCTGCCCTGTCAGTCAGTGCCTGCACAGTGTCTCTATGTAATGACCAAGCCCAAAAGTGAAAAATGCATGAGAATATAGATAAGATAGATAGATAGATAGATAGATAGATAGATAGATAGATAGATAGATAGATAGATAGATAGATAGATAGATAGATAGATAGATAGATAGATAGATAGATAGATAGATAGATAGATAGATAGATAGATAGATAGATAGATAGATAGTGCATCTCATAGCGGAAATCCCTTTCATAACCAAATGTTGTGGGTTTTGCATAAAAACTTTCTCTACTTTTTCTTTGACACAATATATATATATATATATATATATAGAGAGAGAGAGAGAGTATTGATATATATATATATATATATATATATATATATATATATATATATATATATATATCAATGTGGTGTTTTTAATTAATCAACATTAATATTTAGTGAACCAAAGACAGTCTCTAAAACACGGGTGTTTCTGACGTCACACATTACCTTGTAACCAATCAGATCAACGTGCCGGCGGGCTTTAGCATATCATTAACAGCGAACTAGCAGGGGAGTCTCGAGAGATGCCAGCTTATCACGGTATATTGTTCTGTTGGTATCCGATATCAGGTAGATTTAGCAATAAAGCGGGTGCATGATGTATTTTGGGATGTTCTGATGAACTATATGACGTTCTGAGTTGTTCGAAGTGTTTCTGTTGATTATTAGACGGCAGATGTCTGAGAGGCGGACGGGAACATGGTTTATTAACATTAGCAACACATTATTAGATCGATAATACAGTCAAACTAAAGGCTAATCATATTTATTACGCTATGTGTTTGACGTTGTAATGCGCGAGACCATTGTGCAGAGTTTACCTCAGTAAGTTGAGCCGTTGTGAATGGTGGAGGCGGGGCTAATTAGCATATTCATAAATCTGCGTATATTAAATGAAGCAAGGGCGTAGTACTTACATTCAAGCTATTTTTTTTTTACTGGAAAAACATTTAAATGTGTAATTTTGCCGATCAGAGATGAGTTTTAAGGGATACAATGATTAACTACAGGGGACTTTAAGGGATTAAACAAACACAGCAACATTAGATCATTTATGAAACTGGACAGACACATCTCAACACTGACGGTATCTATGAAACTGCTAATATTAATCATGAAAACGAGTTTAGGAAATTTCACTTCAAGTCACATTTTTTTTGCCTTCTTCTTAGTCTTGAGCAAGGCGAAACTGAAAAAAAGTTCCTCCAGAACTACATGTTGTGGGATTTTCAGCCAGCAATGAACAACATTCAATAGCAATAAATCACAACATTATTAGTTGATTACCAAATACAAGTTGTTGATTGCCATTTCAAGTCCAGGATGAGTCAAAGGTCAAGAGTGCGAGTCTTGAAGTGAGAATCACCCGATTGCACAACTCTCCCACAAATACAGTAAAACCTAAGAAGTCGATCGAATAATGTCAAATAATGTTTACATTAAAATCTAAAAATGTCAGTAGTCTGTAAGTTATGCAGAGTAAAATACATATATTTAGCTTCATTTATAAACATAAAAATCAATCAGAAAATGCAAAAATTAACAAAGTTTGCTGAAAAGTTTATGGTTTCAATGTTGTTCTGATTACTACTTATAAATATGGCCGCTTTTTCCCAAAAAGCCTCATCATTTTAAATATCGTCCACAAATTTTGCTTTTAATGTGCATTAATATTTAGGGTAAAATCAGATGTTAAAGCAATGTTAAAAGTTACGCAAAAACCCCTACATTGTCGCTTATGCTGGCTTAAATGTTTGAGTACAATCAACTTAGATGTTTAAGTCATTTCAACTAAAATTGCATTAAACTGATTATATAAACTTTTTGTATATCTTGTATAACTTGTTTTTAAAAAGTTGAAACAATGTAAAAGTTAAAGCAATGTAAAAAATTGTCATGATATATATATATATATATATATATATATTAATTACAGTGTCATATTCAAACACTATGATTTTTATACACTGAAAGATGGTTAAAAGTTATGAAAAACTGGTGATGCAATTTGTTAGACCAATAAAATACTTAATGAATATGAACTAATAATGAACTACACATTTAGTATCATTGTTAACATAAATCAATGTTACTTCATGTTAGCTCATCCACTAAATAATATTACCAGAAACAACTTTTGATTTCAATTATGTATAGTAAAGTTTAAAATTAACATAGTAAATGATTTTTCTATTGTTAATTCATGTTCAATGAATTAATGTTAACATAAGGAACCTCATTGTAAAGCGTTTTGTTGGATGAAAAGAGTTTAAAGGGCTTCGTGAAGTTAAACCGACTTAAAAAAATGAGTAAATCTTGTTTAACTCATAAAAAAAGTTGAAAATTGCATGTTTCGATGAGTTAAAGCATTGTAAAAACATGTTATAACTTATTGATAGTGTAATAATGCATCTTAAAATGCTAATTCTAGTTCCTCATGCAGTATTATAATATAAGTATCAAAGTGCATCTATGATATGTATGCGTCTGAAGGCCTGTGAGAGCACAAACATCGTGCCAATAGGATGACTCAATCAATGCCAGAGAAATGAATGATGCCTAAATGAAATGACTGAACACAAACTCTAATGACTAAGGCATCAGTAAAAGTGATTTTGCTGTTTGTGTCTAAAAGCGAAGCCGCAAACACCAGACCCTTAATACAGGCCGCCGAACCCTCACTACAGTGTGTTTTCCACAGATAAACAGTGTGTGATAAACAGGATTTTAGTCACTGCTGTTTTTCCAAGCCCTCTGCGAGCTACAGAGGCGTTGGTGGATCCGCTTGCATCAAGGTGAAAGTTTGTTTACAAGTTTCAGACACTATAATTTCTAAATGGAAAGTAGGAAATGGCGTCAAGGCGTCGATATTTCACGGCTGGCTCCGTATCTGAAGGCCGGATCGCTCGCCTGATGGGTTTTTCACAACAGCCCTGAATGTGTCCATCTTTATAACGTCCCTCATGTTTTAGTGCAACCAGGTTGTTGTGTTTTTAGTGCAGGGTTAAACGCTGAAACACATCCGGCGTCTCAAAAATGTGTATTTTCCCAAAATTGTGAAACAGTCTCGCCATCTGTTATTGTCTGCCTGAAACGAATCGTCTGAATGAATCATAACTTTCAAACAAAACCTAGACTATCTATTCATACATTTACAGAAAGTACCAAACGTTCAGGATATTGGTACAGTTGTGGCTTGTTTCAATAATGTTTTGTGATGTACTTAGAATAGAAAATGTGGCCTGAAAATGATATGATCAATAAGTATAGTTATAAGTATAGTTATTTTTATATACAACATTCAACTCATTTTTTTAAGTCAGTTTAATGTAATTTGAGTTGAGATGACTTGCACATCAACGACTATATCACAAAAAAATGTTCATGATTTGTAATCACAACATTTTTTCTTTAGTCAAATCAACTTAAATAATTTATGTGGTTCAGATAACATAATATTTTGAGTTTCTGACGATTAAATCAATCTCTTTCATTGTATTAACTCAATTTTTTCCATTTCAATTAACTTCAAATTTTAAGGCAACCAGGTTACTTCATTTTTTAAGTTAAACCAACATTTTTTTCTTTACAGTGAAGTTATACACGTTATAAATTATAAATGACTCCAAGTATTTAATTTGGGCAATGCTTGTTATCTTATTTGCTTTATATTATCAAGAAAAAATCATTTGTTTTACCCTTTAAACTCATTTTCCAACAAAACGCTTTACAATGAACTATACGAAAAAATATTTCTTAATCTTTTACTAATCACAGTTAATGTTAATTTTAACCTTTACTAATTCATAATTAAATCAAAAATGGTTTCTGTAAATATTATAGAGCTAACATAAAGTGACGATGACCAGTTGTTTTTTTAACTAAAGTTATAAAGATACAATAACACATGTATAGTTCATTATAAGTTAATGTTAATTGTAAAAAAAAAAAAATAAATTATATTGCACCACCACATTTTTTATAATGAATAAAAATCATGGTGTTTGAAAGTTTTTACATTGCTTTAACATTTTCAACTTTTTTATATATATGTTAAGATTTAACTTAAATAACATTAACATTTATATATATGTTAAGATTTAACTTAAATAACATTAACATTTATATATATGTTAAGATTTAACTTAAATAACATTTAACTTAAACACTTTTTTATATATAGGTTAAGATGTAACTTAAATTACATTAAACTGACTTATCGTACGTTTTTACATTGCTTTAACAACTTTTTTTAATAAGTTAAGATCATTTTAATGTATTTAAGTTGCAATGACTCAATCAACTTGGATGTTTGAGTCATTGCAACTTAAATTACATTAAAATGACTTAACTTATTAAAAAAAGTCGTTAAAGCAATGTAAAAACTTATGATAAGTCAGTTTAATGTAATTTAAGTTGCAGTGACTCAAACATTGAAGTTGATTGTACTTAAAAATTGAAGGCGGACACATTTTCCACAGCGCACCCTCGTAAAAGTGTTGTTTTTATCGCAGTTTAATGGAATATGAAAAGTAATATGGTGTACCATGGTAAAATGACGGGAGTATTCATAAACAAAAAATTAAATTTTACAGCTTTTTTATAACTTTATAAGTGCACTGACCCATGTCCTCCCGACAAGTTAACGAAGTAACTAGCAAATAACCTTTAAAAACACGAAGCGAAGGCAGAATTTCCCATGTAACGGCATGCAAGCGTACCCTGCGTGATCTTATGCCCCGCTCTTATAGGAAAATTAGCTTTGAAGTCACAAATAATACTCCCACATATGGGCCTCTGGACAGAAACTTGTGTCTTGTTTCCACTAAATCTCTGCGTTTACGTAACAACACTGTTTTCAGAAGCGGCGATCTGTTAACCCCTAAATGCCAAGGAAATGTCACTGTTTCAGATATGACAATAAAGTGTTAATTGAGTGCGAGACCCCTTTAGTTTTCAGTCAGAGAGCAGAGAGAGCTGAGGCTGACAGCGTGGACTGGTATGTACATCTCAATATTTCTTGCTTTTGTTGTGTAGAAATAGCATAGGTTTACTGTGTCGACACTTAAATGAATGTACTGTGATATAGTGTGTGTATACACAGCCATATGTTCCTGCTTGAAGGTGTTTGCAGTGCGTTACACACACTGATATTGTTGCACAGAAAGGGCGTGACTGACTCTGAAAGTGTTACCTGAGAGAAGCGACGTCTACGTCACCTGTAGACATGCAACACCTGTACACACAAAAGAAGAGAGCACATTTCTGCTTATCTCACACTACATATTTCATTGATTTAAATGCATGATATTAAGGCAGGAAAAGTTTGTGATTTATGGTGTGTAACGGCTGTTAATGTTTTTCATAATTCTTGCATAAAGCTCCATACTGATATGTTATTGTAAATTGTTTACATCATAATTAATTCAATTGTTTATATTCATTTCATAGTTCACGTCCAAGCCCTTTTATTGTTATTTAGACTTTAAATATAATATTAAATAAAAGCAATAATATTTTGGTTTGTAAAATCTTTCTTTGTTATTATTATTATTAAGGGATAGATGGATATTTTTACATATATAAATAAATAAAAACACAAAATATATAATATATATTGATTTAAAAAATATATATATTAATAAATGTATGGATTTATTTTATTTTTAATGAATATATACATAAAGTACAATATAATAAATAATATATTTTAATATATAAACGTGTATATATATATATATATATATATAAACATCTATCTGCAATATAAATTTAATATATTTAAAAAAATATGTATATATTTTAATATGTTTAATATCTAATGTTTTTTTAATATAGATTTGTTTTTATTTTTTTAATAATATATACAAATAACATAATAAATAATATGTATTTAGATTATTAGAAACCCATATACATTAATTTTAAATGTATATATTATTAAATCAAGTGTATATATTTTCTTCGTTTTAATTAATAAAAACATGTAATAAATAATATATAAGTACATTTTAATATATATATATATATATATATATATATATATATATATATGTAACAGGCCTACACATTTTTAATATATGTATATATATATATATATATATATATATATATATAGATTGAATTAATTATTTTTTTAATTAATATCTACAAATATTACAATAGGCTAAATTTCTAAATTTAGATTTTTATAAACACACACACTTAAATATATATATATATATTAAACAAATATTTATATTTATATATATATATATATATATATATATATATATATATATATATGTAACAGGCCTACAAATGTTTAGTATATGTGTAAATATATATATATATATATATATAGATTTAATTAATTATTTTTTAAATTAATATCTACAAATATTACAATAGGCTAAATTTAGATTTTTATAAACACACACACACACACACATATATTTATATATATATATATATATATATATATATATATATATTAAACAAATGTTTATATTTACATTTATATATATATATATATATATATATACACAGTATATATATATGTAACAGGCCTACACATTTTTAATATATGTCTTTATATATATATATATATATATAATTATTTTTATATCTACAATATCTACAAATATTACAATAGGCTAAATTTAGATTTTTATAAACACACACACACACACACATATATATATATATATATATATATATATAATTTTTTGTGAATTAAATAAGTAGGATGGCCTTTAGCGTATGTGATATTTTAGTATAGAGTCGAGAGGCGTCAGTCAGAGAGTTAGTCCTTCAAAAAGACCAACAGTGCTTTAAATATCATCACAAACATTAATCTTCATGGCATCTAATTCTCCAGACAGAGAAGTAGGACAGAAGGAGTGTGTGGCATCCGTACAACACACATTCTCTCTCTTCCCAGCGCACACACACACACACACACACACGGCCCGGTCGGCCGTCCCCCGCCCACATCACCCAATCTTCCTGTGCTCTTACCGTAATATCCGCAAAATCCACGTCTCGCTCTCAGTCTGAATCAGCCGAGAAACTGATTCACCTGTGTCCTCGCTCATGCCCCCAATATCAGGCCTTCAGCTGGCTTCAGTCTGGATACAGCAGTGTCTGAGTGTGTCTGCTGCTCCACAGAGAAAGTGAAAAAGAGAAAATACACAGTCAACTCTCAACCTACACGCAAATGCAAGAGCTTCATGCTAATGTACAGAAAACAGGCCCACGGAGAGAGCTAGCATCAGAATATGGCTCACGTGATCAAGCAATGAGCATATGCTCTGAAATACAGGGTTAGCATCCTCATCGGAGCATTTTAACTCTCTCTATAGGTCATTTAAGATACTGAGACCGTTTTAAAATTGCTAAAAATGTGCTAAATGAATTTGGTTTGGATGCATTTTGGTCTGTCTCTTTTTAATAACGGAAAATGTCGGTGAATAAACATTAACTAAACATGGCGAGGGACCAAATGACATTTTAAGTCAACATTATAAATAAGGTTGATCAAAAGCACTTCTATACCTTTAAAAACGGTACATGTTATGTTTTTCCAGTTGTATTTAGCATAAATTGTTTGCAATTTGACGCTGTTAATGTGGCGATTCTGATTCAATGCCATACAAACTGCACGATTCAGTCTTATGCTGAACAATAACAAATATTTTCTTGTAAAATATCAGAAAATATACAATAAAATAAAACTTTAAAACTGTCTTGGTGACAACTTATAGAGTAGGAACTTATTTTGAATGAGTATTTAAGAAAAAGTATGTTCTGTATGAGTGTGAATGTAATCTAGATGATGTCATTATCATGTGACCTACCAGCGTTAGATGCGTCGCTTCACTGACGTTCATAGATCCTCTCCCGTGGCCTCATGGGATAGTTAAGTGTCCAGCCTACACACTTCCGAATCCCACCGGAAGTAGTCGGCCATCCGGGGAACTTCACACACACTTCTTCTGTCACACAGTTTTTCGCCTACTGTACAGTAGGGAAGTATATGGAAGCTTGTTTCCGCCGTAGAATGAAAAATATAAAAGGTAATTCCGACTTTTTATCTCACAATTCTGACTTTTTTTCTCACAATTGCGAGATTACTTCTCACAATTCTGACATTATTTCTCAGAATTGCAAGATGGAAAGTCAGAATTGTGAGTTATAAAGTTAGAATTGCGACTTATAAAGTCAGAATTGCTTGATATAAAGTCGCAATTGCGTGATATAAAGTCAGAATTGTGAGTTATAAAGTCAGAATTGTGAGTTAAAGTCAGAATTGAGTTATAAAGTCAGAATTGTGAGTTAAAGTCAGAATTGAGTTATAAAGTCAGAATTGAGTTATAAAGTCAGAATTGCGAGTTATAAAGTCAGAATTGTGAGATATAAAGTCAGAATTGTGAGTTAAAGTCAGAATTGAGTTATAAAGTCAGAATTGCGAGATATAAAGTCAGAATTGCGAGTTATAAAGTCAGAATTGCGAGTTATAAAGTCAGAATTGCTTGATATAAAGTCGCAATTGCGTGATATAAAGTCAGAAATGCATGATATAAAGTCAGAATTGTGAGTTATAAAGTCAGAATTGAGATATAAAGTCAGAATTGCAACTTATAAAGTCAGAATTGCGAGATATAAAGTCAGAATTGTGAGATATAAACTAGTCTTTTTTCCCCTTAGAATTGGCCTGATAAGTCGCAATTGCGAGGTTATATCTCACAATTCTGAGAAAAGATGTCAGAATTTTGACATATAAACTCGCAATTATGTGTTATAAAGTCAGAATTGCGAGATGTAAACTCGCAATTATGAGAAAAAAAGTCAGAATTGTGAGAAAAAAGTTGCACTTCTCTTTTTTTCTCAGGATTGCGACTTTATATCACCCAATTTTGACTTTATATCTCACAATTCTGACTTTATTTTTCACAATTCTGACTTTATAATTTGCAATTGCGACTTTTTATCACGCAATTCTGAGAAATAAAGAATATAAACTCGCAATTGTGAGAAAAAAAGTCAGAATTGTGAGATAAAAAGTCACAATTATTTATTTTATTTTTTCTTCAGTGGCGGAAACAAGCTTCAATAGAAGTATGGCGTTTGGAATGCAGGCCTGGTGTTTGTTTCAACTAGGGGTGTAGCAGCCATTTTATCCTGTTTTATGGAATATTGCAGTATTTATTATAAATGATTTATCCGTGCACATCATTTATTTTTAATTCATGTTCCTGGTAATCTTGGAAACAGTTGCGCTACCAGAGATGTGCAACACTGGATGAGAATGTTAAAATGAATGGCCTGTTGTCCTAAAATATTCAACAATAAAATACTTTTGTGAAATATACAATCCACATACATTGTGAATCTGAAAGGCATGTTTAGCCCATTGATGATAAGATTTTCTCATAGATGTATTCTTCTTTCATTTGATCATGAGCTTTTTGATTGTGTGTGTGTGTGTGTTAAAGACAGGAATACCGTGTGTATTTTGCTAATTTTTATAAACCGTCATGATCATGATCATTCATATCTCAGAAGTTCTCAGCTTAAGTTTATTTAAGGAATACAAACAGATGCAAATGAGTCGATTATTGTCATGCAAAAAAGTACAAAAATGTTCCCCTGTTCTGAATAACCATCTATACCCAGTAATAAATATGCATATATGGTATTGAGTAGTGTATGTCAGTTATGTATTGTAGTTTCTGTTCCTTAATGCATGTTCCTCACTGATGAACATGAAACATGAAGTTCCTTATTTATAGCAGCTTCTAAAACCATAACATGAACTGTTCGGTCAAAAACATTTAAGCCAGAGATTGGGACTCGAGTCTGAGACTCGGACTTACGTCTTACGTCAGCAGCGTCGCTGAACCAAAATACACACATTGATAATACACACATTTTCAATGGTGGGACAGAACGCTCTCCGACTAAATCTAAAATATCTTAAACTGTGTTCTGAAGATGAACTTGAGACTTGACTTGGTCTGCAGCTCAAAGACTTGAGACTTGACTGGGATTAGAACTCAAAGACTTGAGACTTGACTTGGACTCAAACTCAAAGACTTGAGACTTGACTTGGACTCAAACTCAAAGACTTGAGACTTAACTTGGACTCAAACTCAAAGACTTGAGACTTAACTTGGACTCAAACTCAAAGACTTGAGACTTGACTTGGACTCAAACTCAAAGACTTGAGACTTGACTTGGACTCAAACTCAAAGACTTGAGACTTGACTTGGACTCAAACTCAAAGACTTGAGGCTTGAATTGGATTAGAACTCAAAGACTTGAGACTTGACTTGGACTCAAACTCAAAGACTTGAGACTTGACTTGGACTCAAACTCAAAGACTTGAGACTTGACTTGGACTCAAACTCAAAGACTTGAGGCTTGAATTGGATTAGAACTCAAAGACTTGAGACTTGACTTGGACTCAAACTCAAAGACTTGAGACTTGACTTGGACTCAAACTCAAAGACTTGAGACTTAACTTGGACTCAAACTCAAAGACTTGAGACTTAACTTGGACTCAAACTCAAAGACTTGAGACTTGACTTGGACTCAAACTCAAAGACTTGAGACTTGACTTGGACTCGAGCTGAGACTTGAATTGGACTCAAGCTCAAAGACTTGAGACTTGACTTGGACTCAAACTCAAAGAATTGAGACTTGACTTGGACTCAAACTCAAAGACTTGAGACTTGACTTGGACTCAAACTCAAAGACTTGAGACTTGACTTGGACTCGAGCTCAAAGACTTGAGACTTGACTTAGACTCGAGCTGAGACTTGAATTGGACTCAAACTCAAAGACTTGAGACTTGACTTGGACTCAAACTCAAAGAATTGAGACTTGACTTGGACTCAAACTCAAAGACTTGAGACGTGACTTGGACTCAAACTCAAAGCATTGAGACTTGACTTGGACTCAAACTCAAAGACTTGAGACTTGACTTAGACTCGAGCTGAGACTTGAATTGGACTCAAGCTCAAAGACTTGAGACTTGACTTGGACTCAAACTCAAAGAATTGAGACTTGACTTGGACTCAAACTCAAAGACTTGAGACTTGACTTGGACTCGAGCTCAAAGACTTGAGACTTGACTTGGACTCAAACTCAAAGACTTGAGACTTGACTTGGACTCAAACTCAAAGACTTGAGACTTGACTTTGACTTAAACTCAAAGACTTGAGACTTGACTTGGACTCGAGTTCAAAGACTTGAGACTTGACTTTGACTTAAACTCAAAGACTTGAGACTTGGCTTGGACTCGAGTTCAAAGACTTGAGACTTGGCTTTGACAAACTCAAAGACTTGAGACTTGGCTTGGACTCGAGCTCAATGACTTGAGACTTGACTTGGACTCAAACTCAAAGACTTGAGACTTGGCTTGGACTGGAGTTCAAAGACTTGAGACTTGGCTTTGACAAACTCAAAGACTTGAGACTTGGCTTGGACTGGAGTTCAAAGACTTGAGACTTGGCTTTGACAAACTCAAAGACTTGAGACTTGACTTGGACTCGAGCTCAAAGATTTGAGACTTGACTTGGACTCAAGCTCAAAGACTTGAGACTTGACTTGGACTCGAGCTCAAAGACTTGAGACTTGACTTGGACTCGAGCTCAAAGACTTGAGACATGACTTGGACTCGAGCTCAAAGACTTAAGACTTGACTTGGACTCGAGCTCAAAGACTTGAGACTTGACTTGGACTCGAGCTCAAAGACTTGAGACTTGACTTGGACTAAAACTCAAAGACTTGAGACTTGACTTGGTCTCAAGCTCAATGACTTGAGACTTGACTTGGACTCAAACTCAAAGACTTGAGACTTGGCTTGGACTCAAACTCAAAGATTTGAGACTTGACTTGGACTCAAGCTCAAAGACTTGAGACGTGACTTGGACTCGAGCTCAAAGACTTGACTTGGACTCGAGCTCAAAGACTTAAGACTTGACTTGGACTCGAGCTCAAAGACTTGAGACTTGACTTGGACTCGAGCTCAAAGACTTGAGACTTGACTTAGACTCGAGCTCAAAGACTTGAGACTTGACTTGGACTAAAACTCAAAGACTTAAAACTTGACTTGGTCTCAAGCTCAATGACTTGAGACTTGACTTGGACTCAAACTCAAAGACTTGAGACTTGGCTTGGACTCAAACTCAAAGACTTGAGACTTGACTTGGACTCGAACTCAAAGATTTGAGACTTGACTTGGACTCGAGCTCAAAGACTTGAGACTTGACTTGGACTCAAACTCAAAGACTTGAGACTTGACTTGGACTAAAACTCAAAGACTTGAGACTTGACTTGGTCTCAAGCTCAATGACTTGAGACTTGACTTGGACTCAAACTCAAAGACTTGAGACTTGGCTTGGACTCAAACTCAAAGACTTGAGACTTGACTTGGACTCGAGCTCAAAGACTTGAGACTTGACTTGGACTCAAACTCAAAGACTTGAGACTTGACTTGGACTCGAGCTCAAAGATTTGAGACTTGACTTGGACTCGAGCTCAAAGACTTGAGACTTGACTTGAACTCGAGCTCAAATAGGGGTGGGCGATATAGAAAAAATATCATATCACGATTTTTTTTAGGAAAATCACGATCACGATTTTTATCACGATTCTTTGTCAAGTTGGTTTTAATATTTTGCAAGTGGCTGTTCATTACAGCCAAACTAATGTCCTTATGTTAAAAACAAAGCCTTAGGTAACAAAATAAAAAAGAAAGGCATACATTTAGGC